>JANAVB010040610.1:22500-33967 GCA_029216955.1 Iris pallida
ACCTGCGAGTCCACATACGAGACGAGGGTTATCCTTTGTACCTGCGAGTCCACATACGGGACGAGGGTGACTTGTCTTAAAACTGACCTGCGAGTCCACATTCGGGACGAGGGTTGGTATCTATTGATCTACCAACAGTTCATTTATACATACTTGATCCAGTATCCGTGTTCATCGCTCCCTATCAGTAGCCACATGTCAGTCTCATGTCTAGTTCGTGTTTATACCCTGGTTATATTATTGCATGATTAAACTGTTAGATAGGCATATTTATGTATCTTGCTAGTCCTCTGAGGACCTGATGATCTCTTCAGGTAGCTGATTGCACGGAGTTAGTTAGCTGAGCATGTTGCAGTTGACTTCATCTGCATGATTCAGGTATTTTGTTAGTGATATTGATTTGCCATCTTTCTCGTGCTTTATATTCAGTACCATGATATGCTCTGCTTATTTATAGACTCATATCAATCTTGGAGTCTAATCGAACAATATGCTAATGAGCTGCAGACCTGTCACCCCCGTTTTTCGTTCTACGTATTTCCAGTATACGTATACGGAATCCTGACATGTATTTTTATTTTCCTGCCTGGCTAGCTAATTTTAGTTTAATCTTGATTAGGTTCATCATGGCATGTAATGGTTTAACTTGGTTTATTTTGGGATGGCTTGGTTTATTCTTTGGTTCATCATGTTAAACCCACCACCTTCCCCCTTTATAACCCACCTAACTTTTCTCTCTCCCCAACTTTCTCATTAACACTTCTTCCTTCTCCATTAAACCCACCACCAACCAAGAACACCCCTTAGGCAAGTGCAACTTGCTTCCACAAGAGAGTCCATTTTTATTATTCCATTAGCTTCTCCTCATGTTTCTAAGACACATTAGAACTTGTCATTTTCCATTTTGAGGCTTTGCTTTTTGTAGATCTAAAATTAATTATTTTTGGATTTTGGGGGTTTTGATCTATCAAACTTCTTTGTTTTCAAGTTTTGATGGTTCCATGTTGTAGAGAATTTTATTCTACCCAATTTTGACCTGTGAAAAGTTCGATTTGGACTTGTTTTGACCATGTTATGGACTTTTGAAGCTTTGGGTTCAAACCATAGAGTTCTTGCTATTTTGGAGAAGACAGTGAGCAGTGCGCGAGCTTTTTAGCTTGCGCCACTGAGTTGCGCACGCTCTTTAGCGCAGCGCAGTCTGACTCATACGCTGCCTTTTGGAAGCGTATGTCTTGCATACGCTGACTTGGGTGACAAGGAGTCGTATGGACCTCATACGCTAACCTGAGCGTATGTTGACTGAGCGTATGCTGACCTGAGTGTATGCTGACTAAGCGTATGCTGACTGAGCGTATGCTGACTTGAGCGTATGATGACTGAGCGTATGCTGACCTAAGCGTATGCTGACTGAGCGTATGCTGACTGAGCGTATGCTGACCTGAGCGTATGCTGACTAAGCGTATGCTGACTGAGCGTATGTTGACCTGAGCGTATGCTGACCTGAGCGTATGCTGACCTGAGCGTATGCTGACCGAGCGTATGCTGACCTGAGCGTATGCTGACAGAGCGTATGCTGACCTGAGCGTATGCTGACTGAGCGTATGCTGACTGAGCGTATGCTGACTGAGCGTATGCTGACTGAGCGTATGCTGACTGAGCGTATGCTGACCTGAGCATATGCTGACTGAGCGTATGCTGACCTGAGCGTATGCTGACTTGAGCGTAGCCTGACTTGAGCGCAGCCTGATGTTTAGGCACAACTGGACCTGACCCTACTTGCCTTGCATGATTAGTGACCCGCCGTGGTGCACTCTTGACAAGTAATTTAACATGATAATTCTTGATGGTGGTCCGTTGTGACGCACCCTTGCCTTGATAAGTAATCTTGATAAGCAACCCGACATGATAATCGTGATACGCTGTTGCGACGGCTAACCTGATATGCTAAGTGAATTCTTGACACCGTGGATGATTGTATCGAATATGCTTGTATAAGCAACCAGTCTTGTCTCGCATTATGTCTAGGACATGTATCCTTGGTTACCACGGTCAGGGATTTATACCGAATCTACTAGGTTAATGACTAGATTGATCAAGTAGAGCATATAGAGAAGGTATTTCGGCTACAAGCAATCCCGTTATCTGGGCGCCTTCCTTGATGGACTTGTAGCCTGCCGACGAGTAGGGCACATTTTCAACTCACTATTATGTGGGGAACTACATGAAATGATTACTATGCACACCGTCATGTGTTGTATCCAAGTCACCTAACAAGGCATGATAACTCTTAGCTTGAACCTTGCGTCTGGATAACCTGGATAGTCTGCAGGACTTGTGGCCGTAGGCGTACCTCATTGCATCTTGCTAGTAACTAAGCTTGTGATAACCCTAGCTAGTTAAGTATCAAGTCGTATTCTTTGCTTGGCCGTGAATGATGGATGGAGTCCTATCTTGTTTAGTCTTGCCTAGATCCAGTAATGCTTGTTTATGCTCTACGTTATCGATAATTGGTTCGAGGCTAAGTTCTATTCAGGTGAAGGGTTACAACCCCGGTCCTTGTTTGGTTTACGGGTTGTAACTTGGATACCGGAATAGTCCTCTAGTTATCTTATCGTTTATCATCCTGTTTTCTTTAACTCATGCCTTATATTATTTTACCTATGATTATGTGCTGACATGCTGGTTTTAGTTCTTAAGTGAAGCCTCCTTTGTGGCACTTGCTCTTTCAGAGGTCTGACCCAGCTGGTTTTGTATGGCCAGATTTCGGAGCAGCTACCGAGGATCTCCCGATTTTCTGCCAGATTGTGAACACTAGAAGGAATCCCGGCAACGAGTGAGTTTTTATTTTGCTCTCCCATTCCCTTGTAAAAATATTCTTTTGAGGCATTTAACCGCCGAGCAAGTGTTAGCTCGTTTGCAACTCTATTTACTGTCTGCCTACGGGCTGTAGCATGATTGACAAATCCTAGGGTTGATCATGTATGACTTAAACTCTTGCTAGTCTTCATATTTTGTATGACTAGCTTCATGATCATTTGAATATGTAATGTATGGGACGCCTTACTTTGTATGTCTAATGATCTACCATCTTGTTATATCTACTTGTTGCTTGAGATTGAGACACTAGGCTTGTTATTGACCTTAAGAGACTGATGGCTTGTAGTAAACCCTCATGCATCTAGACAGCCGTGACCGTATTACGATGTGAGATTTACTTCAATGTACGTAGCTGGCTGTGTCTGTCCCCCGCTCTCCAGTATTCTGGTTCTGGGGCGTAACACGGTATAAGTGGTGGCCCATGCAGGTCGTGTAAATTAAGATGTATGAGGGTTTATCGGATAGATGTCTCAATCAGCACTCGTCCTTGATCTCTACTCATGCCTTCTGATCTTTCAGAATCCTTGACCTGATCACATGTTTATATCCTCGATCTATCATGGTCCTTTCTTATTGTTCCCTATGTCGTTTCCTTCAGCGGCATTGTTCCTGGTCCTACCGATCAGCAAGGCGGAGCACCTCCAGTGGACCAGCAGCAACCTGGAGACCAAGCCCAGTACTCTGGAGTGGCCTCCCGAGTCATGCATTCTGGGGACCCCGAGCCCCCAGTTCAGCCAGTCCAGCCTGCAGAGCCTGACGATGGTACCTTGGTGGGTCTCATCAGGACATTACTTGCGTCACAAGATCATCGGGGCGATGCCCTGCACCAGGCGGTACAAGATGCCATGGGCCGTGTTGGTTATCAAGGGAACAGTGCGGCTAGCAGTTTCAAGCGCCTCAACCCTCCCTTCTTTGATGGGAGTGAAGATGCTATTGCAGCTGATGCGTGGCTCCAGGACTTTGAGATTATCTTAGATGCAGCCAAGACTCCAGAAGAAGAAAAGGTAGCTGTGGTACGTCTACAGTTATTGGACCTAGCCCGCACCTGGTGGGCGATGATAGCGGTTGGATTGGCAACGCCTGTTCCGTGGGCGGTATTCAGTGACAAGTTTCAGATCAAGTACTTCGATGCTGTGGCTCGGTATGACTTACAGACAAAGTTCACCAATCTCAGGCAGATGAGCAGGACGGTCGATGGATATGCGGCCGAGTTTTCAAGACTGAGTCGGTTTGCTCCCACTTTGGTGGCAACCGAGTTCGATCGAGCGCAGCGGTTCCAGCAGGGACTCCACCTAGAGATCATTCTAACAGTGGAGCAGTTTGAGCATCAGACCTTTGATGCTGTTTTGCAGGCAGCTAAGAGGCATGAGTATACCTCGCAGAGAATTGTGGACAGAACTGGAGGACGGAAGCGGTCCCATGGTCAGATGATCCAGTCTTCAGCCCCAGCCCCGGCAGCTAGGGCTTTGACCATTGGAGCTCCGAGGAGGACAGCATCAGTTACGTCGGTTCAGCATTCGACTCTGACGTATCCTCAGCAGCAGAAGCGGAGGCAGTCTTTCACAATGGGTTGCACTCATTATGGGAAGCTAGGGCATGTAGTGTCAGAATGTCGCCGAGCACAAGGATTTGTTTGGCTTGTGGGGCACCGGATCACATGATAGGGTCCTGCCCACAGAGAGCCGGTTCATCCTCATCGGCCCAGACTAGTCCCTCAGTGAGGGACCAGCACCAGTACACCAGCACCAGTACAGCAGCAGCAGTATCAGCCTCTGAGGCCATTGCCGCCTCAGGCTCAGGCATTCCAGCAGCAGCGACTGCAACAATATGCCCAGGTCCAAGCTCAGGTTCAGAACCGCCAAAGAGGCTTCCAGCAGAGGGGACCAGCACCCAGAGGGCACGGTCAAGCGATGGCTTTGACCGTAGAGGAGGAGTTGGCATCAGGTGAGGTGGTGGCAGGTACCATTCTCGTCAACTCTTTTTCTGCATCCGTATTATTTGATTCAGGTGCATCGCATTCATTTATGTCTACACGATTCGCAACACGGATAGGACTGGAGCCTGAGTCATTATCAGTAAGGCTCAATATACTTACTGGTAACGGACTTGTGGGTGTAGATAGGGTGTTTTCCTCGTATCGAATCGTAGTTAGCGGTAGAGAGTTTCCCGTTAGGTTGATAGAGTTCCCGATGGCCGATTATGATGTGGTCCTAGGAATGGATTGGTTGAGGGACCAGTATGCTAGAATAGATTGCCATGTTGGCAAGATTATTTTTAGTATTCCCGGTGAGCCAGAGTTTTTATTTTCTCGAGGCAGAGTAGAACCGTCTTCCCCAGCATTGCGGATGGCCGTAGCAGCAGTAGTTCAGTTTTCCAGAGTTGTAGAAGAGTTTCTTGACGTATTTCTCGAAGAGCTTCCAGGCATGCCCCCAGAGAGAGAGATAGAGTTCACTATCGACTTGATTCCAGGGATGGCACCAGTGTCAGAGAGAGTCTACAGGATGGCACCATCAGAGTTTGAGGTCTTGTACAAGATGATTGAAGAACTTAGAACCAAGGGATTCATTCGTGCTAGCGGATCACCTTGGAGAGCTCCGATGCTTCTTGTGAAAAAGAAGGATGGTACGTCAAGGTTATGTGTTGATTATCGTACCTTGAACTCTGTAACAATTAAGAACAGATATCCTTTACCAAGGATAGATAATTTATTTGATCAACTCAGGGGAGCGGCAGTATTCTCGAAGATTGACTTGCGGTCAGGGTACCATCAGATCAGAGTCAGAGAGCAGGACATCCCGAAGACAACATTCAGATCGAGGTATGGACATTGGGAGTTCCTTGTTATGCCATTTGGAGCGACCAATGCGCCGGCCATATTCATGGACCTCATGAATCGTATCTTCATGCCCTATTTGGACCAGTTCGTGATAGTGTTCATAGACGACATCTTAGTCTATAGCGAGAGCGAGGCAGAGCATGAGAAGCATCTTTGTGTAGTTCTTCAGATTCTCAGGGAGCACCGGTTGTACGCAAAGTTCAGTAAGTACGAGTTTTGGTTGGATCGTATCTCGTACTTGGGTCATATCATCACCAGAGGTGGAGTGGAAGTTGATCCCCAGAAGATAGTGGCTATAGAGACATGGCCAGTACCTAGCACCGTTGCAGAAGTTCGGAGTTTCCTCGGATTGGCCGGCTATTACCGATGCTTTGTTTCAGACTTTGCTCGGATTTCAGCACCACTAACGCAGTTGACCCATAAGGATGTACAGTTTGCTTGGACAGCAGAGTGTCAGAGTTCATTTGAGAAGTTAAAGCGGAGATTGATGACGGCCCCCATTCTCACTCTTCCCGACGGGACGGGAGGATTTTCAGTTTATTGTGACGCATCCGGCAAGGGATTAGGATGTGTCTTGATGCAGCATGGTAAGGTAATCGCTTATGCGTCACGTCAACTTCGTGACCATGAGAGGAATTACCCAACCCATGACCTGGAGTTAGCTGTCGTAGTTTTTGCATTGAAACTTTGGAGACATTATTTGTATGGAGATCGGGTGGAGATTTTCACCGACCATAAGAGTCTTAAGTATGTGTTTACCCAGAAGGATCTTAATATGCGTCAGAGGAGATGGCTAGAGCTACTTGTGGATTATGACATCAGCTTGCAGTATCATCCTGGGAAGGCCAACGTGGTAGCAGATGCATTGAGCAGGAGAGCTGGAGTTTATTTTCTAACGGTGCAGCCAGAGTTGTTAGCAGATCTTCAGAAGATGGGTATTGAAGTTGTTCTTCCTTCCAGTGTGGCATTGATGGCCAGTATGCAAGTTCAGTCCAGTATAGTTGAGAGGATCAAGTTAGCTCAGTCCACGGACTCTAAGCTTCAGCGGCTTAGGGCAGAATGTGTGGCAGGACAGAGACCAGAGTTATACATTCATGAAGATGGTACACTCCGACATGGGAGGCGTCTTTGTGTACCCAGTGGTGATATCAGACAGGAGATCATGGCAGAGGCTCACAGCTCTCAGTATTCCATTCACCCCGGCGGTACGAAGATGTATTGTGATATTCGACAGCATTTTTGGTGGAATGGCATGAAGAGAGAGATAGCCCGGTTTGTCTCTTGTTGTTTAGTTTGCCAACAAGTTAAGGCTGAACATCAGAGACCAGCTGGACTTCTTCAACCTTTACCGATCCCAGAATGGAAATGGGAGCACATTACCATAGATTTTGTAACTAGATTACCTAGATCCCCAGCTGGGAGAGATGCCATCTGGGTTATAGTTGATTGTCTAACGAAGGTAGCTTATTTTCTTCCTTTCAGATTCGGTCAGTCGACGGATCAGCTTGCAGAGATGTACCTCAGGCAGATAGTCAGATTGCATAGAGTGCCAGTCAGTATTGTGTCCGACAGAGATTCAAGATTCACCTCGCACTTTTGGCAGAGTCTTCAAGAGAGTTTGGGGACTCGTCTCAAGTTCAGTTCAGCCTACCATCCGCAGACAGATGTTCAGTCAGAACGCACGATCCAGACTCTTGAAGGTATGCTGCGGTCATGTACACTCGACTTTGGTGGTTCGTGGGAAGATCACCTGCATCTCGTAGAGTTCTCGTACAATAACAGTTTCCAGGCTAGTATCCAGATGGCACCTTTCGAGGCCTTGTACGGCAGGAAGTGCAGATCTCCTTTAGCTTGGGACGATATCGGTGAGAGGCAAATGCTTAGACCAGAGATGGTGATGCGGACTATTGAGGTGGTCAGATAAGTCAGAGATCATCTTCGAGTTGCCCAAGATCGCCAGCGTCATTGGGCCGATTCTTATCGACGTCCCCTTGAATTTTCTGTCGACGACCACGTATTTCTTAGGATCTCGCCTACCCGTAGCGTCATTCGATTCAGCGTACGGAAAAAGCTCAGTCCTAGGTATATAGGACCGTTTGATATTCTAGAGCGAGTAGGTGATGTATCCTATCGTCTCGCTCTTTCGTCGTCGTTACGTGAGGTACATGATGTCTTCCATGTATCCCAATTACGACGGTATATCTCGGATCCGAGTCATGTCCTTGATCATTCGGAATTGGTTGTTGGTACCAACCTTTCGTATGAGGAGAGACCCGTATCCATATTGGACTAGAGGGAGAAGATACTCAAGAACAAGACTATCAAGTTAGTCCGTGTTGCTTGGGGTCATCACTCCTTGGGTGAGTCAACATAGGGAGCGTGAGGATGATATCCGATCGCGGTATCCCGACCTGTTTGACTCGTAAGGTATAATGTCTTTCTTATGCCTTATACTTAAGTTCCTTGCTTGCATGAATGATTGCTTGATTGACTGCTAGTCCTATATTGTCTGCAATTGATATAGCTTGCTCGACATCTCTAGCCTCTTGATTAAATTCCGAGGACGGAATTTTTTTAAGGTGGGTAGAGTTGTCACCCCCATTTTTCGTTCTACGTATTTCCAGTATACGTATACAGAATCCTGACATGTATTTTTATTTTCCTGCCTGGCTAGCTAATTTCAGTTTAATCTTGATTAGGTTCATCATAGCATGTAATGGTTTAACTTGGTTTATTTTGGGATGGCTTGGTTTATTCTTTGGTTCATCATGTTAAACCCACCACCTTCTCCCTTTATAACCCACCTAACTTTTCTCTCTCCTCCACTTTCTCATTAACTCTTCTTCCTTCTCCATTAAATCCACCACCAACCAAGAACACCCCTTAGGCAAGTGCAACTTGCTTCCACAAGAGAGCCCATTTTTATTGTTCCATTAGCTTCTCCTCATGTTTTTAAGACACATTAGAACTTGTCATTTTCCATTTTGAGGCTTTGCTTTTTGTTGATCTAGAAATTAATTATTTTCGGATTTTGGTGGTTTTGATCTATCAAACTTCTTTGTTTTCAAGTTTTGATGGTTCCATGTTGTAGAGAATTTTATTCTACCCAATTTTGACCTTTAAAAGTTGGACTTGGACTTGTTTTGACCAAGTTATGGACTTTTGAAGCTTTGGGTTCAAACCATGGAGTTCTTGCTGTTTTGGAGAAGACAGTGAGCAGTGCACGAGCTTTTTAGCTTGCGCCACTGAGTTGCGCGCGCTCTTTAGCGCAGTGCAGTCTGACTCATACGCTGCCTTTTGGAAGCGTATGTCTTGCATACGCTGATTTGGGTGACAAGGAGTCGTATGGACCTCATACGCTAACCTGAGCGTATGCTGACTGAGCGTATGCTGACCTGAGCGTATGCTGACTGAGCGTATGCTGACCTGAGCGTATGCTGACTGAGCGTATACTGACCTGAGCGTATGCTGACTGAGCGTATGCTGACTGAGTGTATGCTGACCTGAGCGTATGCTGACTGAGCATATGCTGACTGAGCGTATGCTGACTGAGCGTATGCTGACCTGAGCGTATGCTAACCTGAGCGTATGTTGACTAAGCATCCGCTGACTGAGCGTATGCTGACTGAGCGTATGCTAACCTGAGCGTATGTTGACTGAGCGTATGCTGACTGAGCGTATGCTGACTGAGCGTATGCTGACCTGAGCGCATGCTGACTGAGCGTATGCTGACTGAGCGTACGCTGACCTGAGCGTATGCTGACTGAGCGTATGCTGACCTGAGCGTATGCTGACCTGAGCATATGTTGACTTGAGCGTATCCTGACTTGAGCGTAGCCTGATGTTTAGGCGCAACTGGACCTGACCCTACTTGCCTTGCATGATTAGTGACCCGCCGTGGTGCACTCTTGACAAGTAATTTAACATGATAATTCTTGATGGTGGTATGTTGGGACGTACCCTTGCCTTGATAAGTAATCTTGATAAGCAACCCGACATGATAACCGTGATACGCTGTTGCGACGGCTAACCTGACATGCTAAGTGAATTCTTGACACCGTGGATGATTGTATCGAATATGCTTGTATAAGCAACCAGTCTTGTCTCGCATCATGTCTAGGACATATATCCTTGGTTACCATGGTCAGGGATTCATACCGAATCTGACTAGGTTAATGACTAGATTGATCAAGTAGAGCATATAGAGAGGTATTCCGGCTACAAGCAATCTCGTTATCTGGGCGCCTTTCTTGATGGACTTGTAGCCTGCCGACGAGTAGGGCACATTTCCAGCTCACTGTTATATGGGGCACTACATGAAACGATTACTATGCACACCGTCATGTGTTGCATCCAAGTCACCCAACAAGGCATGATAACTCTTAGCTTGAACCTTGCGTCTGGATAACCTGGATAGTCTGCAGGGCTTGTGGCCGTAGGCATACCTCATTGCATCTTGCTAGTAACTAAGCTTGTGATAACCCTAGTTAGTTAAGTATCAAGCCGTATTCTTTGCTCAGCCGTGAATGATGGATGGAGTCCTATCTTGTTTAGTCTTGCCTAGATCCAGTACATGGATAACTTCGGACATGCTTGTTTATGCTCTACGTTATCGATAATTGGTTCGAGGCTAAGTTCTGTTCAGGTGAAGGGTTACAACCCTGATCCTTGTTTGGTTTACGGGTTGTAACTTGGGTACCGGAATAGTCCTCTAGTTATCTTATCGTTTATCATCCTGTTTTCTTTAACTCATGCCCCATGTTATTTCACCTATGATTATGTGCTGACATGCTGGTTTTAGTTCTTAAGTGAAGCCTCCTTTGTGGCACTTGCTCTTTCTGGGGTCTGACCCAGCTGGTTTTGTATGGCCAGATTTCGGAGCAGCTACCGAGGATCTCTCGACTTTTCCTGCCAGATGGTGAACACTAGAAGGAATACCGGCAACGAGTGGATTTTTATTTTGCTCTCCCACTCCCTTGTAAAAATATTCTTTTGAGGCGTTTATCCGCCGAGCAAGTGTTAGCTCGTTTGCAACTCTACTTACTGTCTGCCTACAGGCTGTAGCATGATTGACAAATCCTAGGGTTGATCATGTATGACTTAAACTCTTGCTAGTCTTCGTATTTTGTATGGCTAGCTTCATGATCATCTGAATATGTAATGTACGGGACGCCTTACTTTGTATGTCTGATGATCTACCATCTTGTTATATCTACTTGTTGCTTGAGATTGAGACACTAGGCTTGTTATTGACCTTAAGAGACTGATGGCTTGTAGTAAACCCTCATGCATCTAGACAGCCGTGACCATATTGCGATGTGAGATTCACTTCAATGTACGTAGCTGGCTGTGTCTGTCCCCCGCTCTCCAGTATTCTGGTTCTGGGGCGTGACAAGACCATGACCCATACTTGTTCATTCTTGTTTTTATGATTCATGTGGATTGAGATATAGTTTAGATTAGACATGTACGTCCAGACCTTGACAGCTTATACGTACTCGAGTCGGGCTGGAGTCCGCTCGATACGTAGCTGGCTGCTCACGAGCTCGCATCCGAAAACCGGATGCGGGTCGTAACAAGTTTTTGTGGTAGCCTATGTAGGTTAGAGCATATCGTATCGGTTACGTAATTGTACCGTACGAGCCTGCGCAACTGATTAAACCCTTAGGAATCTCAATCCATACTGCTTTAAAATTTCCTAGAAATTTTCTACGTCATTGAAAAGTCCATATTGCTCTCGATTATACTTCCTTT
>JANAVB010040611.1:0-24267 GCA_029216955.1 Iris pallida
GCAAACGTGACTTTTATTTCTCAAATAGAGCCTAAAAATATTAATGTTGCTTTTCATGATGAATTTTGGATGATAGCGATGCAAGAAGAGCTAACTCAATTTGAGCGAAACAAGGTTTGAAAACTTGTCCCTAAACCTAACAACCACCCCATTATTGGTACTAAGTGGGTATTTCGTAACAAACTTAATGAAGATGGGTTAGTGACTCGTAACAAAGCCCGATTGGTTGCTCAAGGCTATAACCAAGAGGAAGGCATTGACTACGATGAAACCTATGCTCCGGTTGTTCGTCTTGAATCCATTCGCATGCTATGTGCTTTTGCTTGTTTTAATGATTTCAAACTTTTTCAAATGGATGTTAAAAGTGCTTTTCTTAATGGCATTATTAAAGAGGAAGTTTATGTTAAGCAACCTCCTACCTTTGAAGATTTTCAATTTTCTCATCATGTATTCAAACTACACAAAGCCCTTTATGGCCTCAAACAAGATCCTTGTGCTTGGTATGAGTGCCTTAGTTCCTTCCTTATATCTCACAATTTTTCTAAAGGCAAAGTCGACACCACACTTTTTATCAAATCCCTTAATGGTACACTTTTATTAGTACAAATTTATGTCGATGATATTATCCTCGGTTCTACTAACAATGCACTTTGTGTAGAATTTGCTAAAGTAATGCAAGATGAATTTGAAATGAGCATAATGGAAGAACTATCATTCTTTTTGGGCTTGCAAATCAAACAAGGACCCAATGGAAACTTCATCAATCAAGCCAAATATACAAAGGATCTCCTCAAATGCTTCGAACTTGACTCATCCAAATCAATGAGGACTCCTATGCCAACAATGACAAAACTTGATAATGATGAAGATGGTACTTCGGTTGACATTCGTAAGTATCGAGGTATGATCGGTAGCTTACTCTATCTAACTGCTAGCCGACCTGATATCATATTTAGTATGTGTCTTTGTGCACGATACCATGTAAATCCAAAGGAGTCGCACTTATATACTGTAAAGCGTATTTTTTGATATCTCAAAGGCACCATTAATATGGGACTTTGATATCCAACATCTTCATCCTTTGAGCTTTACAGCTTCTCGGATACAGATTTTGCCATATGCAAAAATTGACCGAAAAAAGTACTAACAACATATGTCAATTCCTTAGGAAATCCTTGGTATCGTAGTTTAGTAAGAAATAAAATTTTGTTGCTCTTTCAACCACTGAGGCCGAGTATATAGCGGCCGGATGCTGTTGTGCACAAATTCTTTGGATGTCACAACACTTGTAGACTATTGTATTTCTTCTACTTGCACTTCTATTAAATGTGATAATACTAGCTCGATAAATCTCACAAAAAATCCGATTTGTCACTCCCGTACGAAGTACATTGAGATTAGACACCATTTTCTTCGTGACCATCAACAAAAGGGGGATATCCGCCTTGATTTTATTGATACTACTTATTAATTGGCCGACATTTTCACCAAACTACTCCCGGAGGATCGTTTCGTCTTTCTCTGCCAAGAATTGGGCATCATTCATTTTGACTCTTAGCTCCCCTCCAACGGCACACCCTTGGCATACGATGGCATACTGACGGTAGACCGATTTATGTCCAGAATTATCTTCTGTACACAAAATCGACATACCACCGGCATACGCCGGTATACCGATGGCATGTCATTTGACACTGACACAGCCTGTCACGTCTACCTCGGGCCCCACCAAATCTTCTACTCTCTTTTTTAACCTCTCTCATTAACTACCCATCCTATCACATCATATCCCTCATAACTTTCCATCCCATCCCAACCCTTCAACTCCTTTCATTAATTATATTTATCATCACGTTTTTCAAAATCTCCCCTCGTTCATTACTCTTATTAATTCATTTTTATTTTCAAAACTCTTCTACCCATTCAACTTCCTCTTCTTTCTTAAAATCCCCAACTTCTTCTTCTTCCTCCTCTTTATTCTTTATCACCTCTCCATCCTTCTTCTCCCATCAACCTAATGGCCACTCACAAATGTCCTCGCTCCTTCTCCACCGCTTCGAACCCGTTCACTCCGGTGCCTTTTCCAAATGGTACCTATGATACGAAATTTTTTACTTCCGCCCTAGCTGCCGATGCCTGGTTCCAGCATTTTGCCAACCACAACGTCTTAAAGGGCAAGGCCATCAACTGGAATGTCTTTTCCGGCCATCTCTTCCTCTTTCAGCCGGCCGGTCCTCTCATCACTTTTGCGTCATCAAGTGCCCGTCTACCCGGCAGCCGTGCGCCTATTCTACTGTAATCTCATTCCTGATCTCCAAAACAACGTCATCGAGACCATGGTCAATGATCGCCACTTTCGTCTGACGGCTCGCGACATTGCCGAGATTCTTGAAGTACGAAACAAGGGAGATGCTCTGCTGACCTTGGCCGGTCTCTATCCTTCTGTCGAAGTCTCCTTTGATGAGTTCTACGGCATCATTTGCAAGGGACCCAATCCTCCGACCATTCCGTCCTTCTCCAAGCAGTTGGAGCCCTTCTACTATGAGCTCCATCAGATTATCTGCCACACCCTCTATCGCAAGGCCGGCAACTATGATGCGATCACCAATGAGGCACTCGTCTGCATGTATTACTCTACTCCAAGAAGACTTGGTCGTTTTCCAAGACTCTTCTCAATGCTTTCTTCTCTGTCCTGCCTGCGGGGAAGCAATCCCTCAATTATAGCGCTTTCGTCACCCTTATCCTTGAGGCGAAGAACGTGGATCTCTCACTCTGCTCGTCAGAAAGCATTTCCTCCTTTCTTGCTATTTCCTATTCTGCCTCTGGTGCATCAGGTCTCGTGCGTCATCCTCCCATGAACCACCGGCCGCTTCTCCTGCTGCGCCATCTTTTGTGCCTCCTCCATCCGGGCGCTTCATGCTGCTGACCTAGCAGCATTTTGACATGCGTATGGCTCAGGCGGAGGAGCAGATGCGGGCCAACACCCGCGGCCTTGGAAATCTTATCCAGAGTCGCTTCCATGACCAGGCTTATTTCATCCAGCGGACTCTTTTGGATCGGAATGCCTATCTGGATCTCAACCTTCAGGATCCACAATACCAAGGCTCCCGCTTCTCTGACCCCAATGCCTACGGATTCATGTACCCTTATGGCGTAGATCCCTTTGGTACTTTTTACGGTGCTCAGGGTGTGGAGGACGATGATCCGGCGGATGAGTAGTTGCGGACTCTTGTTGATGGTGGTCGAATAACTTGGTGTCATTTTATTATTTGTCTTTTGTGGTCCTTCGGGGACCAGTAGTATATTTTTATGTTGTGTGTAGTCCTACGGGGACTATTTTTTATGTTTTTCTATGTCTTGCTCACTCTCGTGCAGGAGAGTTTTATCTTTTTTTTATGTAGTAACAAGCACATACCCTCTTTCAAACTCTAATATATGCTTGTTTTGGTACTCCATAATGCTTTTATTATTTATCGTTGATTTTTTTTCCTACTTATTTTCCATCTTTGACTAAGTGACAAAGGGAGAGAAAATGTATTGAGGGGGAGTTGTCAACCTACGGGGGAGTCACTCCCTGAAGATGTTATCTCTCTGTTTTGTCAATTATCAAAATGGGGGAGATTGTTGGCACAGTTTATTTTGATAACATTAACAGCATCTTCGTAGTCTAGTTTTTTTCTATATTTTAGCTAACAGATAATCTTTCAAAGCTCTCCTACAATCAGTTCTATCCATTCTAGCCGAGTCATCAAAGCCTTATGGACGTTTCTAAAAGAAGACTAAAGGAAAGACCAGCGCTCCTTAAAGACGGCTCTCAACAGATTCAAGATTTCGAGTCTGTACAAGGTCTAGGTCCTTCTATATAAACACCTAAGGTTGGATGACAAAACATAAAGCTCTTTTATTTTTTCAGTCAAAAATCAATGTCCAAAAGAACGGCATACCGACGGTATACCGCTGTGTACCGACGGTATACCGTTTTTGAGCCACAAGAATATTCTGTGACAAACATCGGCATACCGACGGCATACAACAGTATACCAACGGTATACCGTTTTGTGAGCCACAAAATATTCTGTAATGAATATCGACATACCAACGGCATACAACAGCATACTGATGGTATACTATTTTGTTAGCCACAAAAATGTTCTGTGACGAACTTCGGCATACCGACGGCATACAACAGTATACCGACGGTATACCATTTTGTTAGCCATAAAATGTTCTATGACAAACATCGGTATACCGACGGCATACCGTTGCATACCGACGGTATACCGCTTTATCTGATTTGATTTTTGAATGGACAAATACTAGCATTAAATGCTCCCCAATGGATATGATTATTACTGTTACTGTTCATAACGAAATACCGACGGTATGCCGGTCCATACCGACGGTATGCCATCTGGGTTATATTCAGGAGCATTAAATGCTATCTACTCTTGGTTTTCTATATAAAGGGATTCCTTCCTTCCATTGAAGGCTATCCACTAAAGCCATAAATTTTCTCAACAACCAAGGGGTCCACCATTACTACTCTACCAAAGCTTTCAATTGTCATCCAATCCAAAAGTGCTAGAGTATTCAAGAGTTGTACTTTTCGATCTTCAAGTGTAAGAAGATAAGCAGTTCTTTTTCTTTCCTTTTGAAGTTGGCGAGCCTTCGTAAGAAAACTCGTGTGTAAGAAGTTGGCGAGTTCTTCGGATCCAAACTCGTGTTGAAGTTGGCGAGTTCTTCGGATCCAAACTCGTGTGTATTATTTACTCAATAGTGGATTTAAGCCGGAGAGAGTTCCGGGACTGGATTGCCTCTAGGGAGGAGACCAGGATACATCGAGTGTTTGATTTTCTCTCTCTCTCTCTTATTTTATTTCAGTGATATAGCTTATTGTATTTAAGTTTTATTTTATTTCCCTATTCACCCCCCTCTAGGGTTCTACAAGCATAACATTCACTGAATGTCAGCGGCCAATAGGAAATCAGGTATCAGGATCCAGGACCGTATCTCCAGCAGAGATAACCGGTAATAATACGAAAGTGCATACGTGGCCCATACATTAAGGAACTATTCTCCCCATCCAATGCCTAGTAGAGTCACATACATGACTCATAGGAACCTCTAGTAGCTGCCAAGTCCACTAGCATGCAAATCTATTAGCAGTTACTCCAAACAGTCGCACGCCTCATACGTATTGGTGGTCGGCCAACTACGCGAGTACGTGTCCTACATATGACTCACATCACGTGATAATGTATGTGTCAAGGCCTATAAGATATACCAATACCTCATCATCAATGGGTGGTCACTAGACTAAGTCAATATAAGAAAATAGAATAAAAACAAATAAAACGACCGATATAGTCCCTTGCACCCAAGTGTGACTTAGACGCACAGTGATATAGAATAAACAGAATATATGAAACTAAATATAAATAACTAAAAAAATAAAGTAAGGTAATCACAGAGTATGGTGGCAAGGTATCTTGCTGCATTTTCGAAATAGGGTGTTATATTTTGCGGCTCGGTTTTCCTCCGTTCTTCGACGATGTGGCGGTCGACGGTGAGGTACAGGCGGCGGGGTAGCTGCGCAGGGACGGCAGCGAGGCTCGAGTGCAAGGAATTGAAGTTTCGTGGAGAATCGAGAAAGAATTTTGAAGAAATCCAATTTTCGTCTTTATGGAGTATATCGGATTTAAATCCGAAATTAGCTAGGATTGGATTGAGTTTTTTATTCGGATTTGGGTTAATCTAGTGGAGAACCTCATTAGGATTTAATGGGAAAAGATTTGGTTGGATTTGATGGAGAATTGGATTTGTTTTGGATTTTTGAAGCCAGCGAAAAATTCGTTAAAGAGGCTCGGGTTTACGAGAGGGGGGGGCACGGGTTTGCGCTGCTACTGTAGCAGCGCTACAGTAGCGGCTGCTGCCACTAGCTTTTTTTTCCTTTTCTTTTCTTCTAATTTCTTTTCAAATAATGTAAATATCTTTCTGGGCTTATTAGTACATAAACTTGTAAAAGTAATTACGTAGGTATAAAATGTCACATTTAAGCTAATACCCACAATATTAGCAAAATGTAAAAAGTCCAATACATTACAAATACTGTAAGATTACCTAAAATAATCAAAATTTTGGGGTTTTACATCCTACCCAACTTATAAAAATTTTGTCCTCGAAATTAAAATAATCTTAATATCAAGATTGACAAGTTTAAATACGAAAGGATGGCAGGTACGTCGAATCGTAAATGGTTTCCAACATGATGGAGGTTGTTATCACAGGAATCCAATTCAACGCCATATTCTATACGACAGGGTATTCTCTATTCAAACTCTACCCAACTTACAAAAGTTGGCTATCCGTACAAATTGTTCTTACAAGACTTTTGAGAAGGACAATTTCTAGGGAGGGTACGAGTATAATGGACGCTTCTAACCGTAGTCTCGGATTCTAAGTGAGCCTTGATATTGTCATGGCATTCTTGGACAATAGCTTCTATAGGAGGATTATTATAATCCAACATTTTTCCTATCGGCCATGCCTTCGACAAGATGGTCGGAATCTCTTGTTCGAACATAACTAGGGCATGTCACTTCAAAGGAATTTCAATCTTCATCTAACATGGTTTATTAAGATAAGAGGTAGAGAAATTGAAGGAACGAAAGAGTTCATGGGTCAGGAGATGGGGGTCCTTAGTACGTACAGAATCCTTGCTATAGACTATGGTTAGGTAAATGTTTGAAATATTTAAGTCATAGTGTCTAGGGTATACGGATTAGTATTGTGTTTGAGGCATGTGCCGACTTAGGTGGAATGCATACGTCATAAGTGTGACACGTCTCGCATGGGTCATGGGTGTTTAGTTTAGTTAAAAGAATTGGTCAATATTTGTATGGTTAAAATCAAATATAAAAAATAGACAACTATGGTTTGTTCTAAGGGAAAAATGTGTCATACATGTGGTGAAATTAAAATAGAGCACAAGATGGTGTGTTTGTATGGGACATGTATGTCATGAGTATAGCTTGTCTGGTCTAGTTCATAAGTGTGAACTTCGTTTGAAGGAAAAGGCTAGTATTTTGCTTCAAATATCAAAGTCACAGTAGAGGTCATTAGGTGATACGGATAGGTATGGGCGCTATGAACCACTATTTATTAGTTCAACTAGAGCCAGTCCATCCCAATCATTTGCTAGTTCTAGAATCCCTACGTTCTAGAGAGGCTTGGAATCTATACACTTCAAAAATCTTATTCTTGACTTAAACAAAGACACGAATCTAGGTTAGAATGTATTTGAAGAATTTAAGGCTGTAATCTTTTACCACGGTTGTCTAACTGTCACGACCCGTACCCTAGTGTAAGGGCACGAGAAGTGGGTACGTCTAGCCTACGTAACAGTGTCGATGGTAGAACACTGTCCTAGGTCGCATACATCTCACAGTTAAAGGTACTTGTACAGTTTATACTCACCGAATGGAGGAACAATATAAGATATACAATCTCAATCACAACTAAGGAGGAAGTACGAATGATAGATAGATAGATATGATCTGAAACTACAAACTGAAACATAAACAAGAGAGAGGTCTAAATGTCTAAGATAACATCTCGATAACATCCAGAATAACACAAGGTCCCAAATAATACAACTATAGAACACAAAAACAAGAAGAAGAAAAATAACAGACTAAACTATCTACTCTAAGCAGTGGTGTCATCCTCAGCAGCTGCCTGAACCACGGGGTCCAGGTTGCAAGTGTCGTCTATGCTTTCTCCGTAGTAGGTAGGACAGAAAGCCTCATTCTCATCCTCTGTAATATTTTCAACAGGTCCAGTCAGGACAGGAGCGAGCACGATACATCTCAACAGTTCATATCATGATAGAAATGTAAATCTAACAATAGAATAAGATACATGAAACGATGTAAAGAAATATACATGAAGTAAGAGAGATAGTTGTAACTGGAAATATCTACTATAAGTAAGGAACTGTAAGTGACTAGTGAATCAGAGTACATGATAGACATGTGAATGGCTGGGAATGATTCATGATTACACTACGAAATTGATTCATGATTACGCTACTTGTGATTATTCACATGACTATTTCTACTCCCCCATCCCCAAATCAATACAAAAGGATCCATTCAATTTATGTTAAGATTCATGATTACACTACTGGCTCATAATGAGTGATTCATGAATTTGATTCGTGAAGGCTCTGTGATTCATGAGGGTACATGAGTCACAAGCAGATTCATGATAGTAGAAGCATGAGAGTACATTATTTAAGTGAAACACATAAGACATGAAGTACTCGATGCTCCCGAGAGGGATAACATCTCATGAAAAGATCCATATAGTACCAATATGTGTTACCAATGTGATAGCATCAAGTAAAGTAGTCTAGAGCAAGATATAAGTCCTAACAAGTATGAAATGATCAGAGAATGTACTCGTCTGCGATCTGAATGTCTGTGAGAATACACTGTACGAAACGAGGTATCTGACTCCTATTTAGAGCAAGACAAGTCAAGATGTATACAAGGAATGATAAATGAAGTGTACAATGTATTCTATATAATTCTAGGTCGATCTAGGCCAAAGTCAACTCTTGGTCAACTCTGGTCAACTATACAGTCAAACTAGGTCAACTAGTCCAATCTAGGTCAACTCTAGTCTAACTAGTCCTAGGGCCAGTCAACTCAAGTCAACACTCTACACTCTAGGCCTATACACCATATTACAAGTACAACCCTACTTATATAATACTCATTTATAATACATATACACACTACATTGCATTCATCTTCTTGCATTATACTATACATGTATACACACATTAAATGTATCACATTCATGCATACATATATTACATTTCTACATTCATATATACATGTATTCATACTTGCATACATACTTGGGTACATGCATTCATTCATACATTGGTGTGCGTGTGTGGGTTTACATATGTGCATACATGTATGAGTGTGTGTATATGCCTTTGAGAGTGTGTGTAGTGCATATATGTTACAATGTGACAGGAAAGTTAAATAGGAATATATTTGTGTGTGACAGTAGGTAGTAAGGGTTCATGTGTGTGGGTAAGGATGAGAGAGCATAGTAAGGTGAATGTGAATAATGAGAAGGCAGTGCGTGTGAAGACAGTTCAAGTATTCTTAGAATGCAAATATGAAATCCAACTTCAAACCCCAATTTCGAAAACCCCTTTTTAAAATACAAAACTCAATTTGCAATCCAACTCAGATTTTAAACAAATCATTCACTCAGTTCAGTCTAAACATTATAACCAAAACCCATATCATTTCTCAGGTTTGATAAGAACAAGTTCTCAGGTTTTCAGTTTAACTTAAAACCCATTTTTAGATTTTCTAACTAATCCCGGGTTTTATTTTATCATCTACATTTCAGTTTATATATATGAGGTAATCTCAGGTTACTCAAATGAACTCAGGTTTTCAAAAATAAATAATTTCCAGGTTTCATATCAGTTTCATACAAACACAGTTGAAACATTAATTCAGTTTTAATTCTCAGGTACAAAACAACCCAATTTCTCAGGTTTTCATTGTTCTGTTGAAACATTATCTAAACAAACTAAAACACACATATGAACTCGAATCAATCAACTCAAAACAAATGCTCAAATGAATTCCAGTAAACTAACACATGTATACAGTATGTAATAAACATAATTAGAATTTAATTTCATTTTAAACATCATTTAAACTCTGAAAAATTTAGAAACGAACATGTATAAGAACATTACATGTATTCGAGCCTAAACCCAATCAAACATGCATTTCAGTTAACCCAGTCATGTAAACTAAATCCCTGACATGTATTCATGTTTACACATTATCAAATGAACCTTAAATTACATAGATTAACATTTAAATATCGTTTAAAACTCTGAAAACTAAGAACTGTACACAGGTATCAGAGTTTATAGGGAAACCCTAAATTATATTCGAAAATCACATAATATATCAAATTAACAACTGGTATAGGTTTGTGTACATGTGCAAGTGTCCAACGAGTCTACTTGTGTCCAAACAATTGGACACGAGGTGTCCAAACAGAGAGAACACACACAGACACACGCTGTACAGCATAGCATCGTACGACGAGGACACGGTGTCGTATGCACGACATAAGGCACATGACACTTCGTGCTCGTGTCCATGTGTTCACCACGTATAGGGCTACATATTGGACACAATACGAGGTGTCCAAGTGAGTCATGTCAGGTATACGAGACACATATCAGAACGTGTCTCACAGCGTGTACAGTACAGTACAAATTCAGTGAACTCGTGTTTTCGTATCCGACACGACACGAGGTGTCATGAAACTCAAGGGGGTCTGTCAGTGATGGCCCCCACCTCTATGCCAAGTGGCACGTGTCCACGTGGCAAAACGAAGGAGAAAACAGGGGGTGGTAGCAGGGGATGTGCACAGTGCGTCATGCAGCGTATTCGTGTCCATTTTGGACACGGACACGACACCAAAATCAACTCAGTCTTAAACCATTTTAATTTACCTATTACTTGCTACTCAAAAATTTATTTTATTTTGAAAAAAAATAACAAAGAATCCTTTGAGGCATTACATCGAACACAGTTTATAGAGGACTGATACGTGCCCGATACAGACATGAAATGGACACTATTTTTCACCAAACTAACTCTACAGCTAGGGTATACCTATATGCATGCATCAATGAAAAGAAAATCGGATTTAATATAGGTTTTATGGCATTTACCTATTGAGAGTATATCTCTTTGAAAATAAGGAAAGGGAAGGTGTTCTTCTCCAAATGCAATGGTCAAATCACTTCAAACCCTTGCTAGTAAGCCCCCACAAGTCTCCTCTACTGTTGGGGATGATGATGCAATTGATTTGACTCAATTTGGATAAAGGGGAAGGAATTTAGGGAAGAATAAGTTAGGGTTCTATGTAGATGTAAAAAGAGGCAAGGGTTTTCTTAAGGATACTTTATAGGAGGGGGGATTACTATTTATGGCTGCCACTAGATGAATTAGGGTTAGGTTTTAGATGTAGATGAGTGGCTAGGGCTTGTCCACCCAATTTTAAGTCCTCTTATTGGTTCAATTAGTCCTAAGGCTTTCTTTTTCACAATTATCCTATGGAGAAAATATCCTATTTAGAAATATCTAGATATTGCTAATCTTGGCACTTAGTAAGAAGGTTCTAATCATCATCTAATCCTCATGACTAATCTAGATTAGGCTAAACTTCTAGGTTAAGTCTCAAATAATTAACTAGCACATATTTAAGTAATTCAATTTATAATTTCACAAAATTATCAAAATGACCAAAATACCCCTAGGCTAAAAAGTAGTAATATGACGTTCTAATCACATGACTAGGCTTCCATGGTCATGGTTAGTCTCTAGGCTTAACAATTCTAGGGTTACACTAGTTAACCATCAAAATCACAATTCAACATTTTAAATAGTTTTAAAAATATCACTAAAAATCATAACATGAGTTAAATCATATTATTAATGATTATAATTACAAAATTTCAAAATTACTCTCATTTTAGAAAAGTGGGTGTTACACTAACGCTCGAAAAAAGGGATATAAAGTGTAATACGAAGATTGTATCGCAACTCCCAACGTATGGAAAAACTGTTACAAAAACTATAGAAGAAAAATTAGTGAGCCAAGAGGTAGGTCCTACATAATAGGGGTGAGGGCCTATTTCATCAAGTTTCATTTTATAGTCCAAATATGGCGATGTGCAAGGGTGGTCTTAACTGAGTCTTAATGGATTCCCTAATTGGACATCAATCTTTGATTAAATGAGTCATTAGTTTTAATCTATATTGACTAGACGAAATGCTATGAATTTAATCTGAGCCATTCCTAGTAGGTTAGGGTAGTCTTATATAGGTTCCAAGTCAAGTGCAGTCGAGTTGGTTACCCGGTTCCTAAAGCCCGAGAATACGCCTTCTGTGACTTTCGTATTTAAGTAGCGCAAAAAGACTCAATTGGGTGGCACACTAGTGGCATGTGCGTAGAGGACTTCGAGTAGATCACAACCATATATTGGGCCAAAAGGTTTGAGTCAAGGTTGGATCTCTAATCGCAGTCGGAACGTATTTTGGTATTATGCTAAGGGTTATTATTGGCCATAATGACTCAAAAGTCACAGCATGAAAAAATAGAGTACAAAGGAACATGTTAGAGTGGGACATGATATACCTAGATGAAGGTGGACTCGTCCAGACCTTGCATGTGAAGTTTGTTGGAAAGTAACAGCTGGTCTCGTGCTCCAAATATTAATGTCACGGTCGGGGACACCAAAAGATCTAAATAAAAAATAAAAATGAGAGTTCATGAGGCACTAATTATCTCCCTAATGGGAACCAACTTATTCTAATCAATCAGTAATCTCCATATAACCTATAATTTAAAAGGCTTACATTCTACTCACATAAAAGCTTAGACCTGGTTTTAGAAAGAATTTCAAAATCATGATATCATACCTCGACTCTCGATAACAAAGAATGAGGCATAACGTGATACGGTAGATATGAATCAAGTTCAAGGATCGTTCCTCGATTTCTAATAAATGAAAAACGAGTGCGTACAATGATACATGTGTCGATAAAACATGATGACCCACTCCTCCATAGTATACGAGAGCCTATCGGAGGAATAACAAACTCTAAAGCACGTCATATAAAAGATCTCCAATGACTAAGTCATAAACTTCTATTTGTGTTAAGCTTGCCAGACTATGGTTACAAGGGTTCTAGTGGTATCGAATGTAGTGCTCAGGCATCACTGTTGATAACTAGTATAACATAATGACGGGGCATCATGCTACCGATATTGGTTAGGCGGGTGAAGGTGTTGTTCTACTGCTAAGTCACTTCTTTGATAATAGAATTTTGTACCTAGAGTAACATCTGCTGTATCTCTAATCTTGGAATGGGTGTCTACGACAGTCCTTGTAATGATTCTCCTTGTTTTTTGGTCTATTCCTCTCTTGTTTAAACTGTGGGGGCCTAGTCAAATAAGGGTTGAGTTAAGGCATACGGGTTGCTAGTTAAGCCAAGAATCAAGATGGATAATTGGAGGCTCACAATAATTGGTTCCTAGGGATTAGATAGTCTCCTAGGTTTTTGTTTTAACCAAGGGTAAGATCCTACTCATTTTCAAGCTCAAATGACTAGAAGGTCATGATATTAGTTTCAGGGTCAAGGGGAAAAAGTAACTCAAGCCTATGTTGTAGTCATATAGCTGGCCGATGGTAGCTACACTTATGTATGCAACTATCATTGCCATCGGGGATACTCTAAATCTATCTATCAATTACGAGCGTTCGTCTTTCCAAATCAGTGAAAGACAAAAGACAATTATGCGATTCAAAGGTGAATGTATAATTCAAGAGAAATTGTCAATGCAGTCGCAGATGAGATCCTAGATATCTCTATATCTCAATCCACGTAGGATAATCATATGAAGAGTGAACCAAGTGCACTATGGTTGATCGGACCATAATACATTGATTCTAATTAGACAATATGTTAGTAGGCATCTCCAGTATATATATGTCCTGAACAAGCTCGATAAAGAATAAGCTTGCAAAACTAGGCTATAAATTGCAACATCGTTCATGATATTGCAGAGTATAAGTATGGAAGATAATATTGAAAGCAGTCATAAATACTTCAAGTTTCACAAGGATCTAAGTCTTATCCGGTGTTCCTGCTTATACAGTCGTCCTACTGTCTCTTGTATCAGGCCTTGGTTGACCAATGGGGTATAAGTTACTAAACTCTATCTTCTAGCTAAACATATCTTCCTACACTAGCATATATTCATTGTCACCCATTTATACTTCATTAACGGGTTATAAGAATACGGGGTGGTAGGCCGTAAGGCATACTACCCAACTTATAGAAGTCAAATAATAGGGTGATCGAACAATATAACATGTATAACTAGTATGAGTCCTCTTCCTAACCGCTTTATCAAGCACGAGGGGAAAAGATAAGATTTCACTGTGGGAAGGAATCAAGCAGAAGAAAATCAGGATAGTTAACCGAGAGTTCAAAATTGGATATCAAGGGAGGCGATCAAGCTTGTGGATGAGATTCCTATATCCTAATCCTATATGCAGGCTCACATCGGTACAGTAACGTAACCAAAGTGACAAACTTGACCTGCATGGGCCACCACAAAACTTGTGGATGAGATTCCTATATCCTAATCCTATACGTAGACATGCCAGTTGTATACATACGAAGTATACTCTAATGTATGGAACCCTTGTATGTATACATAAGCTGTAAAATAAAGTAAACCATAATAACTAAATCTCATCCACAAAATCAAAAGAATAATGATATAAATTAACTCAAGAAATTATCATTTATACATGTAGTTGGGCGGAGACAAATCCACTACCAACTATTTTAAATGAAAAAAATATACAAGGAAATGATCGATAAAAATGGCAAGATGAACCAAGAGCAATCATCTTTGAAGGAATGGAGAAGATCACGGCCTTGGCTAGAACACCTGCGAAAAGTCACAAAGCACACACCTGGAGAGATAACCAGGTCCTCAGAGGGACGTAACAAGATACATAAAGAACATGCTATATAAACTGTGATATATAATAAATAAAAGAAATGTACACGCAATAGGGTGCCTACCAGTTCTACAGTGATAATGCAGTTAAGAACAAACCTTCAACGAATGTGCACTATGGCTATAGGTACAGAAAACTCAAGTATGGTCCTACCAGGATACCAGGGACCTCAAATCATAACATTCACTGAATGTCAGCGGCCAGCAGGAAATCAAGTATCAGGATCCAGGACCGTATCTCCAGGTGAGATAACCGACAATAATAGGAAAGTGCATACGTGGACCTTACGTTAAGGAACTGTTCTTCCTACCCAATGCCTAGTAGGGTCACATCCATGACTCATAGGAACCTTTAGTAACTCCCAAGTCCACTAGCATGCAAATCTATTGGCAGTTACTCCAAACCGTCGCACGTCTCATACGTATCATTGGTCGATCGACTACGCGAGTATGTGTCCTACATGTGACTCACATCACGTGATAATGTATGTATCAAGGCCTATGAGATATACCAATACCTCATCATCAATGGGTGGTCACTAGACTAAGTCAATGTATGAAAATAGAACAAAAACAAATAAAACGACCGATATAGTCGCTTGCACCCAAGTGTTACTTGGACGC
This sequence comes from Iris pallida, assembly GCA_029216955.1. NCBI lineage: Eukaryota > Viridiplantae > Streptophyta > Magnoliopsida > Asparagales > Iridaceae > Iris > Iris pallida. Next base: position 15,286 of record JANAVB010040611.1, read on the forward strand.
ATAGTGATATAGAATAAACAGAATATATGAAACTAAATATAAATAACTAAAAAATAAAGTAAAGTAATCACAGAGTATGGTGGCAAGGTATCTTACTGCGTTTTTGAAACAGGGTGTTATGTTTCGCGGCTCGGTTTTCCTTCATTCTCCGGCAATACGGCGGTCGACGGCGAGGTACAGACGGCGGGGTAGCTGCGCAGGGACGGCAGCGAGGCTCGGGTGCAAGGAATTGAAGTTTCGTGAAGAATCGAGGAAAATTTTTGAAGAAATCCAATTTTTTGTTTTATGGAGTATATAGGATTTAAATCCAACATTAGCTAGGATTGGATTGAGTTTTTGATTCGGATTTGGGTTAATCTAGTGGAGAACCTAATTAGGATTTAATGGGAAAAGATTTGGTTTGATTTGATGGAGAATTGGATTTGTTTCGGATTTTTGAAGCCAACGAAAAATTGGTTGAAGGGGCTCGGGTTTACGAGAGGGGGGGCTCGGGTTTGCGCTGCTACTATAGCAGCGCTACAGTAGCGGCTGCTGCCACTACATTTTTTTCTTTTCTTTTCTTTTCTTCTAATTTCTTTTCAAATAATATAAATATCTTGCTGGGCTTATTAGTACATAAGCTTGTAAAAGTATTTACGTAGATATAAAATGTCACATTTAAGCTAATACCCACAATATTAGCAAAAAATAAAAAGTCCAATACATTACAAATACTGTAAGATTACCTAAAATCATCCAGAAAAATTAGGGTTTTACATAATCGGACAATTTCATCCAAGTATAGCTGAGCTAACCGATCAACGCTCCAAGAGATTTTGATTGCGATAAAATGTGTCGACTTGGTTAATTGATCAAGGATGACCCAAATCGCATTATTCCCTCGCTGCGTCTTCGACAAGCCAACTATGAAATCCATAGTTATATGATCCAATTTCCACTCTAGGATGGCGAGGTTCTGCATCTCTCTGCCGGGCCTCTAGTTTTCCGCCTTGACTCGCTGTCAAGCCATACATCACGAGACAAAGAGGGCCACATCTCATTTCATTCTGTGCCACCAAAAGGTCGTACGTAAATCTTTATACATTTTTGTACTTCCCGGGTGGAATGAATACTTGGCGTAGTGAGCCTCCGTCAAGATTGCTTTCCGGAGTTCTTCATCCTTCGGGACACATAGTCTCCCTTTGAGTCACAAAGAACCATCTGCGTGCCTGGTGAAGTCACCTGCTTCACCATTTTTCATCATTTCACCAATCTTTATCAAGAACTCATCCGTCCTCTGTGCAGTCTTAATATTTTCTAACAAACTCGACTCAAGTTAAAGTTGAGCCAATTGTACATCTTGACCACGAATTTGGAGCTCAATTCCCATGCTCTCTAACTCTTCAAGTATCCGTTTGTCAACACTGATTGATCCCACAAAGTTTCGACTTAACGCATCCGCCACCACATTGCCTTTTCCTGAGGTGTACGCGATCGTCAGGTCGCAGTCTTTTATTAGTTCCAACCAATATCTTTGTCGTAAATTCAGATCTTTTTGAGTGAAAATGTACTTCAGGCTCTTATGATCGGTGAAGATCTCGTAAGCCACTCTGTACAAGTAATGTCGCCGTAATTTTAATATAAATACTATTGCTGCCAATTCCAAATCATGCGTTGGATAATTTTTCTCGTGCGACTTAAGCTGTCTCTAGGCATACGATATCACTTTTCCTCTCTGAGTCAATACACATCCCAAACCCAATCCGGACGCATCACTATATATCTGGAATCCCTCGACGCCATCTGGAAGTGCAAGGATTGGAGCTGACACGAGATGTTGCTTTAGATTTCGAAATCTAGCCTCGCACTCATCAGTCCAATCAAATGCAACTCCATTCTGGGTTAGCCGAGTTAAAGGCGCTGCCACTTTCAAAAAATCCTTGACAAACTTTCTGTAGTAGCCTGCCTGTCACACCCCGCTCCCGTAGGATTGATCATCCTCGCTAAGGCATGATGCCGTACGAGCCTAGATTTCGTTCGTGCAAGGCAGTTTCATAACGGCTGATTACAGCGGCGGCGACGGGGTCGTCGCATAGAAGTCCCAAGCAGAAACATTGAACATGCAGCAGAAATTTAAAGGCATGACACAAGTCATTCAAAAGAAATCTTTATTGATATTGAACAATCAGATTACAATAGGCACAAGGCCATGATTACAAGTCTCTCGTGCTCACTTTTCTCTCATTTTACAAGTCACTCTGCTCTCTCTCATCTCTCGATACAATGCTTGAGCCAACGGAAGCTTCGGAAGGCAATATCCATATATTATGTCCTGTATAAGTCTTGAGTTCATGCGGCCGCACGCTTCGACTCGCCAAGGAACTTCGTGCCTCGACGCATCCAAGCGAGCTCCACGCCACGAGCTCCTACATGTGCCTGCATATGAAAACTGTGTGGGTGTCAGTACTCAACTGTACTGGTGGAGTGAGCTCCTCGCCCACCCATACAAAATTAACACGTTCATTTACTTTTATGCAATATAAGCCCCTTCAAGATTGTCTTTCTAGTCTTGCCTTAGGATCAATTTTAAGACTACGACATGGTTGTGCCATATTGCCAACGTGTATTTCGATCGAGGCAGTGCCTCATCGCTTATGTACTTGACCAAACATCAACTCGGGACGGCAGGGTCGTGCCATACTCTATTCGTAACTTCACATATTCGAGATAGTACTTCGTCGAGGAGCAACTTATACGAACTCGGCCATGCCAAGACTTTCACTTAAACTCAAGTACCTCTAGACCAATTCTTGTGCCAACGACGTCAAGGGAATGACTCGTGCAGGTCATACCTCTAGACCTTGCTTAGACATGTTTGTGCTTCAAGATTGAGGTCATGCCTCGCAAATTATCAAAACTTATCCATGCTACCGCCTTGCGGTCTTCCTGTTCGACTCATAAACCAACTTAGACAAGACTTGTGAAACATAGTATCAATTTTCTGGATATCCTAACGCCAAGCACGGTGCCTTTGCTGCAGCCCAATCTTAGCCCAGACATTGTGTTACCGACCAGACCTGTATTCAAGTTCTAGACCCCATCCAAAGGCATATACGCGGTTTGGCGCTATTCTGCCGACCCATCTACATGTGTGGTCAATAGCAATGTCAAGCTATCTTGGATCTCGGCTCGGGGATATCGGACCGTCCCTACACGGGTAGCTAGCCTGGAGGTGTCGAATCTCCCATGCGATTATCCATCATCCTACTTGAGCCTCACTCGCTTCTCCCGAGCTGACATGATCTCGGTGCCCCGGCGATCACTTGAGAAGATCTAACCTTGTCGACAAGTTGTCCAATGACCATGCAAGACTCAACCCGATCTATCAAATCCTTCCTTAATATGACCATGCTTTCCAACTTCAATCGAGACTCCTAAGTAGAAGGACCGATCTCGCGTTCTTGCTTATCCAGACTTATCGAGACTCCCAAGTAGCGGGACCGATCTCGTGTGTTTCCTTGTCAAGACATAGCGAGACTCCAAAGTAGTGGGACCGATCTCGTGTGCGGGACTTATCGAGACTTAGCAAGACTCCCAAGTAGCGGGATCGATCTCGACGACAACCAGTCTCGTGGACTTCCTTTGTCTGTGGCATACTCTTTACTAAATCCACCATGGCTCGTGCCTTAGACAGGCCTGGTTCTCTAGGCAACGCTATCGCTCAAGTCATATACTTTATACGACGAGCCTAGTTCTCGAGGGACTACGCGACTTGACAACCGCAGATAGAGCGGGACAGTGCTAGAAATGGCTTCGATAGCCCAGCATAACTCTTGTCTAACTTATTCGGGCAATGACTCGACGAGCAAAGGCTATGCCGAGCTTCGCGTCGAGAGGACGGACTGTGCACGCGTTTACTTGAACAACCAAGTTCTCGGGTGCCTAGACTTAAGCCAACAAGCCGTGCAAGACGACTTAACCCACGGGACATACGAAGGCTATGCCAAGCCTTGGACGACGGGACTGTACATGCTTTATCTTGCATTCATGCGGGCCACGCCTATGACTTAGGCTAATTCGAGTGTCGGGGCAAAATGACGCGACCGTGCATGCTTTATCAAGCATTCACGCAGACGACGCCTATGACTTAGGCTATTTCGAGTGTTGAGGCAACTTAGAAACTTAGGCCAACTTCCTTCTCCCAAGCCACGTGACGAAGGATCGATTGTCGTTTTCAAAACACGCTGAGCAAACTTCTAAGCAGACCGTGGGACCATTTTCCATGTTCTAAGACATTCCGACCCGTCGGGATTATTCCCTTAGCTATATGGATGCGTCTCTTTTATTATCAAGCCTAACTTGTGTAAGTTAAAAACATGCGAGTTATTAAGTGAAGGCTAAGATGAGGCGAGTTCACCAAAACTACCCCACCTGAGCGAGGAGTCGCCTCGACCGAGCGAGCCTTCGAGTAGCCATTGCAAGGCTAAGTCCGAACGTCGTCGGCGTTTCGATTCCTCCGATTGACTTTACGGGACAGGACACTACAACATACACCACTCAGAACAAGTCTCGTCCTCGAGACTTTCCTGAAGGCAAGCCATCCTACCATTTCTATGGCCAAGACTTAGTCGTGCCTAGACACGAAACTATAACAATCGTGCAGGGTACGCCAGAATTTATCGTACACACTCCGCCTACGCGTTTCTTTGATTCCGAGCCACGCTCGCACTACGATCAATCATTCCCTTTAACACGATCTCACATTCTTGACACTATTTAATTCCTCAAGTCTTGTTAGAACTCAACGTATCACTTGGCTGGATCGTGCACGTATTCCAGGCGTCCCCAAAATACATGAATTCAGCCAAGCCACATGATAGAGAATTCGTCATTCTCACTCGAGTCACATCGTGAACATATTCAAGCATCCCTGAAATATATGCATGTCAGTCGAATCTCATGAGGGGTATTCCCATACTTTTGATTCACTCTATCCATCCATACCAATCCTCAAGGTTAATCTTCCGATTGCTAACTCTTGAAACAGGGACGTCTCGCCTATCCGCTAGGCTATTTCTCAAGGCTAAGTCTATGTCAGGATTGGAATCATAGTTCCCCAACAATATGCCAAATTGACCCTAATCCTAGGGTCAAACCAAAGTCGGTAGTATGGGATTTTTTACCCAAGCTTGCGTTACTCAGATTTCCAAGCATCGAGCACGATCACCTAATTCGCATCAAGATAATCACCAATTCTAACCAATTCATGTATTCGATCACGAGGTCATCTAGTTCGATAATATGTTGCGCCCCAATCTCATGCAAGTTCGATCATCCACGGTGGTTCATGAATCACCATGCAATGCTCCCTCGGAATAATCATTTTCATTGGAGCATAACTCTTGCTTGAGTCTAGACTAATTCATTCTCGATACGCGGATTGGACCTACTCAATCCTCAAGTTCGATCGTCAAACACACTGAGTCATTCTCGAGTCCACCTTCGCGTCAAACCACAAGTCGAAGCATACAAATTGCCATGTCATACAAGTTTGATCACCCCCGCTGTATGAATCACCATACCAGCACTCACGCGGAGTAATCGCCCTAATCCGGCGTGACGTATGTTTGAGGCCGGACTTGCGCTCGCATAAGACAAGAACGTCAATGTTGTTGTTATTATCGAAGCAATCCAAATATTTCATTTTCATCCAAGCCAAGATTTCAGTTCGACAGTCCTTTCGACATTCGATCAACTAGAAAATCCTTGAACCAAGTCTATTTTTTCCTCGACATATTTCAACATTCTGAGTATAGCATCTATCGGAACAAATGACAATTTATACGATCATCGTTCCTCAAATCAGAGTACCTCCGAGTTATCGCACATCGATCTTTGATACGCCTCAATGGTGTACGTAACCTGACAATCTACGTTTGCAACAAACTCCGAGCCGTACAGCTGATACTATTGTCCGAATTGGATATACCACAATTCCATTCGATCAAATCTGAAATCATAAGTGCGATCCTCTAGGCTTCCTCGATCAAGACATTCACTTTTATTCAACGTTCCGAATCATTTTCTAACTCGCGTTGCCCATTCACAAGTTGTCCAAGCGATATCTCATTCAGGACATACGAAGTCACGACCAACTAAGCATAACGCGTTCTAAGGCTTTGTGCGATCGTATCGCCTCGCCGACATACTCGCCATTACCCTTAATCCTCAATTTTTGCTCGAATGATTTCCAAGACAAACCATACACAACTCAGGTTTGAGCCATCCGATTTAATTCACAATCACATTCGCATCATTCGCTAAGACATCTTCCAGATTCGTTCGACGAATCTCTAGCGTAATCGCTCACATCGTCTCGACATACTAAGTCGTTTGCACTATTCCTCAAAATCCAAATCAATCTTCCGTGCACGCCTAAGCGTTAGTCCAATAGTATTTCTATCGATAGACACTCTAAGTATAGTTTCGTTCCCGACCGAGTGGTACTCAATATCGCTCGTATCTCGCTTGCACCAAAAAGTTGAGGTGCACAACACGCGACACAACTTAGCCAAAAGGCCGTGTGCATAACCATCCCGTGCGGACTATACTCTGAGTTTGCACGCTCACTTGCTAAGGTCGACGTAGGACTATTTGGGCACACGTGCGACTTTGCTAACTTTAGCATGTGTTCTTTATCAAGTCAAGTTTGTCACCGTTCGGCACAAAGGCCATTATCTATCGATGCATTCGATTGAACGCTTGTACGAGCTTTTGAAAATATTTAGACTTATTGTATGGACATGTCGCAGGACATTTGAGAGAGAATGCACACTTCTTTAACAACGACGAGCTTTCAAAACTGATAAATTCAACTTGAAGTCCAAGGACGTAAAGCCGTGCTCTGATACAATTATGTCACGCCCCGCTCCCGTAGGAGCGATCGTCCTCGCTAAGGCATATTGCCGCACGAGCCTAGATTTTGTTCGTGCAAGGCAGTTTTATAATGGCTGATTACAGCGGCGGCGACGGGGTCATCGCACAGAAGTCCCAAGCAGAAACATTGAACATGCAGCAGAAATTTAAAGGCAAAACACAAGTTATTCAAAAGAACTCTTTATTGATATTGAACAATCAGATTACAACAGGTGCAAGGCCATGATTATAAGTCTCCCGTGCTCACTTTTCTCTTATTTTATAACTCACTCTGCTCTCTCTCATCTCTCGATACAATGCTTGAGCCAGTGAAAGCTTCGAAAGGCAATGTCCATACATTATGTCCTGTATAAGTCTTGAGTTCACGCGGTCGTACGCTTCGACTCGCCAAGGAACTCCGTGCCTCGATGCTTCCAAGCGAACTCCGTGCCACGAGCTTCTACCTCTGCCTGCACATGAAAACTGTGTGGGTGTTAGTACTCAATTGTACCTGGTGGAGTGAGCTCTTCTCCCATCCATACAAAACCGACACGTTTATTTACTTTTGTGCAATATAAGCCCCTTTACGATTGTCTTTCTAGTCTTGCCTTAGGATCAAATTTAAGACTACGACATGGTCGTGCCATATTGCCAACGTGTATTTCGATCGAGGCAGTGCCTCATCACTTATGTACTTGACCGAACTTCAACTCGGGACGGCAGGGTCGTGCCATACTCTATTTATAACTTCACATATTCGAGACAGTGCTTCGTCGAGGAGCAACTTATGCGAACTCGGTCGTGCCAAGACTTTTACTTAAACTCAAGTACCTCTAGACCAATTTTTGTGCCAACGACGTCAAGGGAACGACTCGTGCAGGTCATGCCTCTAGACCTTCCTTAGACATGTTCGTGCTTCAAGATTAAGGTCGTGCCTCAAAAATTATCAAAACTTATCCATGCTACCGCCTTGCGGTCTTCCTGTTAGACTCATAAACCAACTTAGACAAGACTTGTGAAACATAGTGTCAATTTCTTTGACATCCTGATGCCAAGTATCGTGCCAAGCACGGTGCCTATGATGCAGCCCAATCTTAGCCCAGACATTGTGTTACCGACTAGACCTGCATTCAAGTTCCAGACCCCATCCAAAGGCATACACGCAGTTTGCCGCTATTCTGTCGTCCCATCTATATGAGTGGGCACTAGCAATGTCAAGCTATCTAGGATCTCGGCTCGGGGATATCGGACCGTCCCTACATGGGAAGCTAGCCCAGCTGAGGCGTCGAATCTCCCATACGGTTATCACGCATCCTACTTGAGCCTCACTCTCTTCTTCCGGGCCGACATGATCCCGGTGCCCCGACGATCACTTGAGAAGACCTAACCTTGTCGACAAGTTATCCAATGACCATGCAAGACTCAATCCGATCTATCAAATCTTTTTTTAACCTGACCATGCTTTCCAACTTCTATCGAGACTCCCAAGTAGCGGGACCGATCTCGCGTGCTTGCTTATCCTGACTTATCGAGACTCCCAAGTAGCAGGACCGATCTCGTGTGTTTTCTTGTCAAGACATAGCGAGACTCCCAAGTAGCGGGACCGATCTCGTGTGCGGGACTTATCAAGACTTAGCGAGACTCCCAAGTAGCGGGGCCAATCTCGACGACAACCAGTCGCGTGAACTTCCTTTGTTCGTGGCATACTCTTCACTAAATCCATCGTAGCTCATGTCTTAGACAGGCCTGGTTCTCTAGGCAACGCTATCGCTCAAGTCATATACTTTATACGGCGAGCCTAGGTCTCGAGGGACTATGCGACTTGACAACCGCAGATAGAGCGGGACAGTGCTAGAAATGGCTTCGATAGCCCAGCACAAATCTTGTCTAACTTATTCGAGCAATGACTCAACGAGCAAAGGCTACGCCGAGCTTCGCATCGAGAGGACGGACCGTGCACACGTTTACTTGAACAACCAAGTTCTCGGGTACCTAGGCTTAAGCCAATAAGTCGTACAAGATGACTTAACCCACGGGACATGCGAAGGCTATGCCAAGCCTTGGACGACGGGACCGTGCATGCTTTAT
>JANAVB010040612.1:0-21970 GCA_029216955.1 Iris pallida
CCCCCCCCCCCCCCCCCCCCCCCTCTCTTTCCTTTTCCACCAAGCAACACTCTCTCTCTCTCTTCCAATTCATTTTCTTTCCAAGCTTGTTCCTCCAACCAACCTAACCTAGGTAAGCTTTAATTTCTTCATTTAATTCTCTTTTGCATTTAGTTCATTCACCATAAATGGAGAGGAGAAGATTCTTCTACCATTTGCCCACAAATTGTGGGTTTTCCCTAGAAAAATAGGTTGATGATTTATTAGGATTAATCCTTAGAGAGTGGTACATATATATATATATATATATATATATATATATATATAAAATACACTCTCAACTATATATATATATATATATATATATATATATATATGGATGTGTGTATATGGATGTGTGTGTGTGTTATATATATATAGATGGATAGATAGATATCTAGATAGATATATAGATAGATATCTAGTTATCTATATATATATATAATATATATATATATATATATATATATATATATATATATATATATATATATATATATATATATATATATATATATATATATATATATATAGAGTATATATAGGAAGAGAAGGAGATGAGAAGAAGAAGAAGAATCAGTAACAGCAGCAGCAACATGCTGGCAGCAGCAGCAGCAGCACCTGGCTGCTGCCAGGTCTGAATCCCCCCCTATGGCCTTTAAGCCTATTAACCCCCCCCCCCCTTTTACCTATATGTATATGTATATATATAGATATATATATATATATGTATTATATATGGATGGAAACGTAGAGAAGAGTAGAAGAAGTTTATGGAATTAGAAGTTAGAAAAGAATTAGAAGTTAGAAGGAAGAATTGAAAGAAGTTAGAAGAATAGGAAGAAGGCTAGAATAGAAATTAGGGAAAAACCGAGTTAGAGGGCGAAACGGAGCTCGGAGTATCGGAATGAGTTGAAACTTGGCGTGGGGCAAGAATACGTGATTTAGATTTTGCGGGTAGGCTTCCGGGTGGAAATCGGGGTTGTAGGCGCAGGTATCGCGTCGTACCATTCCGTATCTTGAAATATTCAAGATACCGGCAATGGGCCGTAACATGGACTAGATGTCCATTTTACTTAGGTATCTTGGTAGGTAATATATGTATAGGCTAGTACCTACTACCCTAGGGAGCTCGGGTCAAAATACCAAGCGTAGGTAGGCTAACTTGATAGTTGCCTAAGCTAGAATTTTACCCTTTTTAAGGGTAAAATAGGATATTGGCCTACGGCCAAGATATGAGTTTCGAAGTCCAAGATGGACTTGGATATGGGTTGTAGAGGTTGGTAATAGTTAGAAATAGTCGCCTAGACCTAGTCTTGGCCCCGGTTGACCACGGTTGACTTTTTGTCTTCGAGCGTTCTCTCCGCGAGCGGCGGCGAGGAACAAAAAAGTGGGATCCTGGCGCCGTGGCCGGCGGATCCAGGGAAGCGGAGGAGACGGCTGAGGAATGGGAGAGCGGTGGGGGCTGGACCACCATCCAAAGGCGGAGACGTGCGTTCAGCAACAGCAAGCCCTCCCTCATGCCAATGGGGGAAAGAGGATTTCTTCGACCAACCTTCAGAAATAGGGTTGAGGGAGGGTACAAGAGTCGAGAAGCCGACGCTCGACAAGGGTCACAGAAGCGTAGTGGAGCTCAGGCTCCGGCAGGGATGTGGCGGGAGACCAAAAAATCGGTCGAAGCTTCTCAAGTTTTTCAGCAGAAGGAAGGTCAAATGGGAAGGAAGGGGGTTGGCAATAATAATTTCCCCTCTGGAGGTCCTCAGACGCAAATGAATCACCATGGGATTCCCTCGGATGATCAAGGACAAGCCAGAACAGGGAGGACGTGGGCGGAGATGTGTCGATCCAACTGTCCATCCACAGCCGACGAGATGCAATATATTAAACCAATCAAGATCGACGGGAGGGCAGTGGCAGAGTTCACCGGGGAAGATATGGAGGAAATAGGGGAATATTGGAAGAATACGATCGTGCTATATGTAATGGGCAATAAACCGTTCTATGGGCAAATCAAGGCGTATGTTAATCGAGTGTGGCACCCCAAAGGCAGTATCGAGTTCTTCTCAAGAGAGAATGGTTTCTTCTTTATTCGTTTTGGCACGACGGAGGATATGGAGCGGATCATCCATGGTGGTCCATGGACATTTGATGGGAGGGCTATAATTATCAAGCGGTGGTCTATAGGTATTCATTGCGAGAAGGAAATTCTGCTCTCAGCTCCCATTTGGGTTAGATTCCCAGACTTCCCCATCCAGTACTGGAGCATCCCTATGCTCATGAAGCTCTCGAGTCTTATCGGTATCCCTATCAAAGCGGACGAGGCAACCACCAAGAAGACGAGGATATCATTCGCTAGGGTGTTCGTGGAAGTCAATGCAGGGGATAAGCTGCCTCGAGAATTGGAGTATGTCATTCCAAGTGGGCAAGTTTTCACTCAGAAGGTTGATTATGAGTGGGTTCCCCCATCTTGCGACATATGCAAGTGTTTTGGTCACTTGGTTAATAACTGCAATCGTAAGAATCACAAGCATGACGGGTCGACCCAACCATCCGATGTTGAGCCAATTTTCTCACAAATAACCAGGTAGAGCCAGATGAAGGGTTGGAAGAGCCTGCAATGATGGAGATCGAGAGAGGTAATGCTCAAATGACGGAGAGATCAAGTAATGCAGGGGAAGCGGCCACAAGCCAGGTAGCTCATAGGGAATCAGAGAAGAGGTTGGTAGCCTCAGTTGTTCCCAACTCTGGGCAGAGTATGGAGATCACCATTCAGGGAGAGGAAGAAGGTTCCCCTTTGTCGATTCTTGGGAAAAGGATGGGGACACACGATTCTATTGCAGGGAAGATTTTGGCCATTGAAGGAAGTCTTTCCTCTCAACAAATAGTGAATAGCAATCAGAGCATGAAAAACAAGTCCTTAGCTTCCATGAAGGAGCATAAAGTTCGGAAGAAGGACACTCCTAACCTTGCCAGGGCCAAGGGTGTGATCAGTAGCATACAGGAGGAAGGTCATGAAGAAGAGCTCAGACTTACCATGGTTAATCCAGAGTGGGAGGCTTTGTTACTCAAAGTCAATCCGGGCACTAAGTCCGGGAAAGAGAATGTAGGTAACAGAACAGACATCACAGCCGCCCCTTCTCGGTCGTGTGTCAGGATTTTGAAGGAACACCCATCCGGTTGTTAATGTCGATCCTCGCTTGGAATGTAAGGGGAGCCAACTCAGTAGGTAGATGGAGAAGTGTTCGAGAGCACATGAGGAAGTTTAGAAGTTCGATAGTTATAGTGTTGGAATCTAAAATTAAATCGGATTCTATCCTAGCTAGAAGGGTCCCTGACAATTGGGATGCGGTTCATAACCTGTTTCTTAACAATATGGCTCGAATTTGGATCCTATGGAATAAGAGTGTGTGGAATGGCACCATTCGATTCGAGTCACAACAACTGATAGTGATGGAGTTTACTAATGCAGGGGGTATAAAATTTCTGTTGGGAGCTATCTATGGGTTCAATGATCGCAAGCTTCGGGCTTCCATGTGGACTGACATTGTTAAAGTCAGTCTTGGAATGGGTTCTTCGCTCCCCCTCCTCTTCATGGGAGATTTCAACGCTGTCATGTCCAAGAGCGAGAAAAGAGGCGGGAGGCCAGTCCCGAACTTTATTCTCGATGACTTTCAGAATTACGTCATTAAAGCAGGTATTTCTGATCTTCACAGGCTTGGGATGGAGATGACTTGGAGCAATCAATCTTCAGAGAGGCGGATAGAGTCCAACATTGACAGAGCATTAGGTAATAATCTCTGGTTCAATTCGTTCCCTGACATTAGTGTCACTGGGCATCCTTCCTGGATGAGTGATCACTCTCCGCTCACGGTGGACTTCTTAGGCGTCTCAGGGCATAGCTCCCCCCCGTTCAAATACTACAATTCATGGGCCCTAATTGAAGGATACAATGAAGCTGTGCTGGAGGGATGGAGGTCTCAGTGCTCTGGATTCAGTCAATATCGACTGATGTCGAAGCTTAAGAATGTCAAATCCAATCTCAAAGAATGGCAACGCAGGCTCCCGAAGTCCTCTCTGATTGACAGTAGCAAACAACTCGATCAGATTCAGCGGAGCAATCAGATATCCAACACTACGGAAAGTCTCGAGATCGAATCCAAATTGAAGGAACAAGTTAGTAAACTCACTATGATCGAGGAACTCAATTTGAAACAGAAAGCAAAATGTGATTGGCTCAGGGATGGCGACAGCTGCTCAAAATTCTTTCATGGGATTGTCAAAGCTAGACGGAGACGCAATCACATTGCCATGCTCATTGATAAGAATGGCAAGAGAATTGACAACCCTATTGATTTAAAGGAGGAAGTCATCAAATTCTTCACTGATTTGTACAATGGGGACGCTCATAACCAAATCCATCATGTGGTTATCTGTAAGAGGCTGGTTACTGAAAAGGCCAATGCTGGGTTACACGAAGTCGTTTCACTCAAGGAACTTGAAGACATAGTTCTCTCAGCCAACCCCAACAAATCTCCGGGTCCTGACGGCTTCTCAGCGGGTTTCTTTATCAGACATTGGGACACAGTGAAGATACTCTTCCTAGAAGTGGTCAGGGACTTCTTCCGTACAGGTAGATTGTTGAAGCAAATCAACCATACTTTTATCTTGCTTATCCCGAAGAAAACAGGTGCGTCCTCTCTAAATGATTTCAGGCCTATCTCTTGCTGTAACTTTATCTACAAAGTTATAGCGCACCTGATGGGAAGACGCATGAAGAACATATTGCCTGGGTTGATCTCTCCTAACCAATCAGCATTCATCAAGGGAAGAAGCATTGCGGAGAATAGTCTCCTGGCGAATGAACTCGTTAGAGACTTCAATAAGCAAGGGAGTGACAAGGCCTGCATTAAGCTCGACCTTAGGAAGGCTTACGACTCGGTTGATAGGGAATTTGTGATTCATATCATGAAATCTATGGGATTCGATCAATGGTGGGTCAATAGGATTTTCGAATGTATCTCTACTCCTTCCTTTTCTATTATGGTTCGTGGCTGTCCGGTGGGTTTCATTCATAGTAATAGAGGGTTGAGACAGGGGGATCCCCTCTCGGCTTATCTATTCTCGATGGTTATGGAACACTTCTAGTGTTTAATGGAGGTAGCTGTTCATGCGGGAGAGCTGCTCCCGATTTACAAGCTAGTTAAGCCCATAGTCTCGCACTTAATCTACGCAGATGATCTGTTAGTCTTCTTGAAGCCTACTGACAGCGGGATCCAGAAGTTACTTGACATTCTGAATAGGTTCGAGATGGCCACTGGGCTGAAAATGAATAAAGACAAGAGCGATATCTTCTTCAACAGAACGTGTGCAGAGAAGAATAGATGGGCATCAATGTTACAAGTCGATATTGGTTGTCTTCCGGTTAGACATCTCGGGGTGCCACTGAACATTAACTATGTTAGTCACTCGGATTGTGAAACTCTAATCCAAATGGTGGAGAATAGGCTTGAAGGGTGGCAAGCCCAACTTCTTTCATTCGGAGGTCGGCTAGAACTAGTCAGGTCAGTGGTTAACTCTATGATTGCCTTTTGGTTCCAGGTGTTCATTCTGCCTAAGCAAACGATTCAGAGAGTCGAGTCTATGTGCGCTAGATTCATCTGGAAAGGAGGAGTTCCGGCGGTGGCTTGGGAAGAACTGTGTCGTCCGAAGGACGAGGGCGGAGTTGGACTCCCTTCCTTGTCCACTCTCAGGGAGATGGCAGCTCTAAAACTCTCATGGAGGTTCATTGATGGCGACTCCTTATGGGCTTCGTGGATGAGGAGCAAATACCTGAGAAAAGAGAGCTTCTGGTCAGTTCAAAACAACTCCAACTTCTCTGGAACGATGAAAGGGATATTGCAACAGAGGGCTCGGCTGAAGACTTGCATCCGTAGGGTCATAGTCGATGGAGGCGATACAAATGTGTGGACTGATCCCTGGCTAGAGCAGTCGAGTATAGCGGATCGAGCCGAGATGAATATGCACAGTATCAGGAACAAGTCCGAGAAGGTAAGCTCTCTCATTCACAATGGGTCCTGGTTCATTCCAGCGGGGTCGGTGTTCGGCAGGTGGTCGAGAGTCATCAATAGGATTCCTATAGACAGAGAAGCTTCCAAGGATTTCTGGTTGTGGACGGCATCGGACAATGGCATTTACTCGTTGAAGAAAGTGTACGACAGGTTCAGGGAACGTCGGGAGAAGTTTAGATGGCATAGCATCATTTGGACTCGGGAAGTAGCTCCTAAATTCAATCACTGCTTGTACAAAGTCTTGTTAAAGCGACTACTAACCAGAGACAGGTTACATAGGTTCGGGTTAAGGATGGAGGACCTGCTCTGTCCTATCTGCTCCAGGGAGTTGGAGTCTCACAATCACCTCTTCTTTCTTTGCAATTTTAGCTGGGAAGTCTGGCAAGGTCAATGTAGGAACCTAGGTATTGGTTGCAGTAATTCCAGATCGATGGAGGGCATTATTGTTGGGATTGAGAAGATCAAGATCAGCAGCTCCCGGGGATATGCTAGAGCCAGGGCTCGGCTTCAATGTACGGTCTGGCACATTTGGCGGGAGAGGAATAGAAGAGTGTTTGAAGGTTTACATAATTCGGTCAAATCCTTAGAAATTAGTATTCAGGAGGATATTTCCTTAATGCGATGTTCATAGATATGATTTGGAGGGATTATTGGTGAGGGGGAGAGATTGTAGTCTCAAATATTTCATTAATTTTTTATAAAGTTGTTACCATTCCAAATATATATATATATATATATATATATATATATATATATATATATATATATATATATATATACATGTATATTCTTGTGTGTGTATATATTTTGATGTGTTGTGTTGTGTGAGGATTAGTGTCATGAGGATGAGAGTGGTGAGGATGTGTGTGTGTTTGTGTTGTGTGAGGGTGTGTGTGTTTATATATATATATATATATATATATATATATATATATATATATATATATATATATATATATATATATATATATGGATATGTATATATATATATATATAGTTGAGAGTGTATTTATATATATATAGATATGAGTGTATAGATATATATATATATGGATGTGTGTATATGGATGTGTGTGTGTTATATATATATATATATATTAGATGGATAGATAGATATCTAGATAGATATATAGATAGATATCTAGTTATGTATATATATATATATATATATATATATATATATATATATATATATATATATATATATATATATGACTCTATATATATATATATATATATATATATGAAGTATATATATATATAGGAAGAGAAGGAGATGAGAAGAAGAAGAAGAATCAGTAACAGCAGCAGCAACATGCTGCAGCAGCAGCAGCAGCAACATGCTGCAGCAGCAGCAGCAGCAACATGCTGCAGTAGCAGCAGCAGCAGCACCTGGCTGCTGCCAGGTCTGAATCCCCCCCTATGGCCTTTAAGCCTATTAACCCCCCCCCCCCCCCCCTTTTACCTATATGTATATGTATATATATATATATATATATATATATATATATATATATATATATATATATATATATATATATATATATATATATATATATATATATATATATATGTATTATATATGGATGGAAACGTAGAGAAGAGTAGAAGAAGTTAGAAAAGAATTAGAAGTTAGAAGGAAGAATTGAAAGAAGTTAGAAGAATAGGAAGAAGGCTAGAATAGAAATTAGGGAAAAATCGAGTTAGAGGGCGAAACGGAGCTCGGAGTATCGGAATGAGTTGAAACTTGGCGTGGGGCAAGAATACGTGATTTAGATTTTGCGGGTAGGCTTCCGGTGGAAATCGGGGTTGTAGGGCGCAGGTATCGCGCCGTACCATTCCGTATCTTGAAATATTCAAGATACCGGCAATGGGCCGTAACATGGACTAGATGTCCATTTTACTTAGGTATCTTGGTAGGTAATATATGTATAGGCTAGTACCTTACTACCCTAGGGAGCTCGGGTCAAAATACCAAGCGTAGGTAGGCTAACTTGATAGTTGCCTAAGCTAGAATTTTACCCTTTTTAAGGGTAAAATAGGATATTGGCCTACGGCCAAGATATGAGTTTCGAAGTCCAAGATGGACTTGGATATGGATTGTAGAGGTTGGTAATAGTTAGAAATAGTTGCCTAGACCTAGTCTTGGCCCCGGTTGACCACGGTTGACTTTTTTGACCAAAAGTCAACTATGGGTCAACACTTTACCCAATTTAGTCGCAAATTCCTCTAGACTTGTGTAGTTGACCAAAAGTCAACTATTAGTCACCATTAACCTAGGGTTGACCAGGGTTGACCTAGAGTTGACCAGAGTTGACCAGGGTTGACCAGTTGACCAAAAGTCAACTGTAGGCCAACTCTTGACCCCGTTTGACTTTCTTCGACTTATTTTGACCTGTGATGACTGGTATGACCTAGGATTGACTTGGTTAGGCTTAGATTGACTTGATATAACTTGATTTGACCTAGATTGACTTGACAGGACTTAGTGTGACTCAGTGAGACCTAGTTTGACCTAGATTGCATATCATTTATTGTGAATCATTCCTAAACTTGTTTAAACCTAAATTAACTTACAGTATCTCGTATTTAGGTTCCTGATTACCGCTCTGAGTATTGATATACCATACAGCTCAGGACAGCAGGCGAGTACATTCACTGATAGTTTTCATTGTCTTGATATTTGCTATATCCGATTCAGTCGTAGTGTCTTACTTGATTCTCAGACACGATAGTTCACGGACTAGTATTGTCGGATTTTTGTCATGAGATGTCATTCCTGGATTTCTTGGGATACTTGTACTTGCTTGGTCTTGATTCTTGTACTTGTATTGATGTCGATTCCTGAAGAGGACTTGCTCCCCTCTTTGGGAATCCCGCATCATGACGTGCTATGTCCGGATCCGTATACTATTCGGGGAATGGGGAATATTATAGATAGTGTGATCAATGCCCACCTTGAGTTACTACTTGTATCATAGCTATACCCTCACCTCACGATGGGTATAGCCTGACCTGTGCTACTACTTGCTCCATAGCTTACCATCTCGGCCGGGCCGAGTCCACGTACTTGTAGCCGGTCGGCTGGAAGCCTGATACTTGACCCATACCGATCACATTAGGCTATAATGTTCGAGGCACATTTTATGTTTACTTTTCTTGTCATATATTCTGTTCTGTTCTACATTCAGTACTTTCTCACCATGCATGATATACAGTTACTCACATGCTCTACATGTCTTTACATTGTACCTTGATTTGGAGACTAAGTTCTGCTCGGGAGAAGAGTTTCAACCCCGGTCCTTGTTTGGTTTAAGGGTTGTAACTCGGCTTCCGAACGGTTTCCAAGTCTTCATATATCTTTGTCTCGTAGTTCATTATACTGTCTCTTATAGATCTTGTCAATTCACATGGAACTGCTGTTAGTGTTTGTACTTGCTCATTTTCCTGACAGGATACCGTTATGATATATTACAGATGATTCTGATGCGGACTGCTCGACCTATTATGGGATCGAGTTAGATGGAGTAGCTTTGGACCGTGGCCTTATAGTAGAGCCACTAGATTTTGTACTTCCAGAGTAGTGTAGGTTAGCTAGGTTTGACTGGACTGCTGTAGTGCCCCGTCCCTACATCGTGCCCCGTTGATCCGTCCACGGGGTGCGCGAGAAAGGAACACTGTTGCTATCGACTCGGTCGGGACCGATAGGTCGGGATCGATCGAATCGATCAAACGGGAACGGTTGAATTAAGATCCATTCCACGTTATGGGATGGATTCTTCGGAACCAAGTCCCATATTCAGCGGGTTGCGTCTCGAGGATTGACTTTGCGGCTGAGTCGGGAGAGACCTCCCGTTGCTCTGCTTTTCACGCCGCTTGCGTTGGTTTTGGCTTTGGTTTTCCGAATTGCGTTTTCGTGAATGTTTTCGATGGTTTTCATGGTTTACATTTCGAGCTCGCATTTCCTATCGAACTCTTGCATAATACAGTGTTCTAATCGGTTGCTTGTGCGATTTCAGGTGATCGCGTAGGCGACGTCTAGCGCAGCCAACAAGTCCCTCGCCTCAAGCAAAACTCAAGGTGAGTGGCTGACCCCCTTCGCCTCGACCCTCTATTTCAAATGAGAACTCGGGTAATGTTACAAAAATTGAATGATTCGCTTGCAGAATACTAGTCTTGTATGTTAGAAGGGAAAAAGAAATGTGTTGTGTTGAAAAGAGATATAATTAATTCATGCCTGCAAAACGACCAAGTAAATGAATCGAACACATAACAAGCCCCAACGGTATCCTAAAAATACACCATGTTAACCTATCATGGACTTGGACAACTTGTCGACAAGGGTAATGGTTTCTTCGAGCGGCGACCCGGGGCCACGGGACCGACTCGGCCTAGGAAGAAACTGGTTTTAGCCGAGCTGGGTAATAGGCAATCGGTAAGACGGGGGCTTGCATCGGGGCTCGCTACTTGCGTTGTAAGGGTCCCGTATTACCAGGCTATGTCCAAGATGGCTGGTTAGGCCAATTGACCTCTATATCAAACACTTGATATAAATTGTTATAAACTAACACGGTAAGTTTTATGTCGCACGGCGCGCTCCGCCGGAAGAAACCTTGGTGTAACCTAATGCTTCTTATGAAAACATCTAGGATGGTTAGAAAGACCACTGAATGAGCAAGTTGTATGATTTTATCAAATTCTTGAACCAAATGAGAGCCTGGAAATTAATTAGCCACTCGCCAGTACATGTTGATTGTACTGATCCTCGCTCTCTATACAGGTGCGATAGATCTGGAAGGGCGTGCTACGTAAAAGGAGGCAACGCTCGTGTTTTGAAGCTTCGTCCGTGCATTGAGGCTTAGATCAACCCTTTTGAAGACTCCGCTGTTGAAGCATCGAAGACAGATGGAGCGCCTTCCCACCATCCCAGGTGGTTTGTAATTTTGGTTGTAAAGTCAAGGGATGAATGTATGGAATGGCTATCTCGTCGACGTTCATTTTGTAATGGAGTCAGTTTGTAAAAAGCCCGCGCGGCGCCTTTGTATCGAGTCTGTAAAATGATGTTTCATTATCAATAAAGCTTATGTTTCCTTCTCTATAATGTGTGTTCAATTTACTCTGCGCATTCTGCAAGTTGCTGTGTTTCGGATAACAATTATGACTATGCCTTGTGCAAGCTCAACTTAGGCTCGCACGGCATCACGCCCGGGGGACGACTATCGATTCTACGGAATCGGGGCGTGACATAATGGTATCAGAGCACGGCTTTACGTCCTTGGCCTCTAGTGTCGAGTTTTCTGTCTCAATCGTTGGTCTCGTGTCGATGAGATACGTCGTTCCATACAAGGGAGTCCGTAATAAGTTTGGTTACTAATGCATTTTTACCTTCAAAATCCCAGAAGGTGCGACGGTGAATGTGGCGAACGAAGAAAGTGCTTCGAGCGGCTCGAGTAGCTCGAGGCCCGGACCCTCAAACGATGCCATGGGACGGATGTTGCGCATGCTGGAAGCGCAACAACAACAAGCTCTGGAGAATCAACGCCTGAATGAGCAACATCGACGGGAGACGGAGGCACATCGACGGGAGGTAGAGGCTCGCCAGACCCAGTTCGAGGCCCGATTCGATGCACAATTCAAGTTGCAGCAGAAGCAGCTTGATACTCTTCAGCAGATTGTACAGACGGTGGTGGCCAACAACAACAACTCTACGACAACTCCTGCCGTGACCGAGCCTGCGGCCAGACAAAGTGATGTCGATCCGGAGGCACCCGAGCCTACATATGCAACACCGAGAAGTTCTAACTTCGACGTGTCGAAATTCACAAAAAGTTGTCGTACTTCCTTCTACGGCACAGAAGATCCCTCCTTGGCGATCGACTGGTTAGAGGAACTGGAAGACAAGTTCGAGCTGCTAGACGTCGAAGAGTCCAAGAAAGTCGCTTGCGCTCAACTTCTACTCCGGTCGAACGCGCACGACTGGTGGGCCGTACAAAAGCGAGCGATCAGACGCGACGACGAGACAGCAGCAATTTCTTGGGCCACCTTCCGCGAGGCGTTCGAGATCGAGTACCTCCCCGAAGCCGTTCAACAAGAGAAGGAGAATGAATTTATGCAGCTAAGGCAAGGGAATATGACGGTGCGGCAGTATGCAGCAGAGTTCAACAAGTTAGCCAAGTTTGCTGGACAATACCTGCCTTCCATAGCGAGTCGTGCACGACGGTTCGAAGTGGGCCTACGGCCATCTATTTCCGCTCATGTGTCCGTTCCAAAATACCCAACGATGGGGGAGTCTCTCAACCACGCCCTCCGCCTTGAAAGCCAATACCCTCCAGGTGCTGCCGGCGCTGTGCATACCTACAATCACAAACGCCCTAGCCACGCGGGAGGAAACAACGTGACCAAGCGTCCGAACAACGGGCCCCAAGGCGGATATCAAGGGCGTAATCCACGGTACTGCAACCGATGTCACCGAGTCGGTCACACGATCGACTACTGCCGGATACCAGAGGATGCATGCTGGAACTGTGGCAAGATGGGCCACAAACGTGATGAGTGTCCAACTAGAAGGCCGAACCCAACGGCGCCCCAACAGTACCGTCCAGCGGCGCCCCAGCAGCATCGTCCAGGGAATCAAGTTCCAGCGCCTCGAGCCCATCAGCCCGTACCGCAAAATGGCCAAGACCGTCGCCCCAATGCCCAGGGCCGCGTTTATGCCATGACTCGAGATGAAGTGCTTGCGTCAGATACGGTCGTGACAGGTATACTTAGTTTCAATAATGTGCCTGCTCGAGTACTATTTGATTCAGGTGCTTCGCATAGTTTTATAGCGGCGGACTTTGTCGCCGAGCACAAATTTCCGTTAGTATCATTAGACCTCGACCTTAGCGTGAGCACACCTTCGGGCACACCTATACTCACTAATTCAGCTTGCACCGACGGGATTATCTGTATCGGCGGTCAAAAGATCGGTCTGGACGTGATGGTCCTAGACATGAATGACTTCGATATCATTCTGGGAATGGATTGGCTTGGGCCGTGCAACGCAACCATAGACTGTGCCAGGAAGACGGTCACTTTCCGCATACCAGGAGTGCCTGAATTCTGCTTTTTATGTGGTGAGGCGTCGTCGACCTGCATGTTGATCTCGGCAATCTCTGCTCGGAGGATGCTGCATTCTGGGTACGAAGGCTATTTGGCGTCCGTCCGAGACATGCGACAGGATGGTGCAAACGTAGGTCAGACCGACGTTGTGGCAGAATTCCCCGATGTGTTTCCGGACGAGCTACCCGGCATGCCCCCCGACCGAGAGATCGAGTTCAGCATCGATACATTTCCCGATACTCGACCGATTTCTAAGGCCCCGTACAGAATGGCTCCTGCTGAACTGAAGGAACTCAAGGTCCAGCTACAAGAGTTACTCGATAGAGGGTTTATTCGGCCTAGTGTTTCACCGTGGGGAGCGCCCGTATTGTTCGTGAAGAAGAAGGATGGGTCTATGCGTCTGTGCGTCGATTACCGAGAGCTGAATAAGGCCACCATCCGGAACAAGTACCCATTGCCCCGCATAGACGACCTATTCGATCAACTGCAAGGCGCCTCGGTATTTTCGAAGATTGA
Organism: Iris pallida; assembly: GCA_029216955.1. Classification (NCBI taxonomy): domain Eukaryota; kingdom Viridiplantae; phylum Streptophyta; class Magnoliopsida; order Asparagales; family Iridaceae; genus Iris; species Iris pallida. The sequence continues at coordinate 13,704 of JANAVB010040612.1, forward strand.
TCTCCGCTCGGGCTATCATCAACTCAAGATTAAGTCAGACGACGTGCAAAAGTCAGCCTTTCGCACCCGTTACGGCCACTACGAGTTCCTGGTGATGCCCTTCGGCCTGACGAACGCCCCTGCCGCCTTTATGGATCTGATGAATCGGGTATTTCGACCCTTCCTTGATAAATTTGTGGTAGTCTTTATTGATGATATTCTCGTCTACTCGAAAGACAGGGCGCAGCATGCAGAACATCTACGGGCCGTGCTCCAGACACTTCGAGAACATGAGTTGTATGCAAAGCAGAGTAAGTGCGAATTTTGGCTCAGCAGCGTATCCTTTCTGGGACACATCATTTCGTCCGAAGGTATTGCAGTCGATCCGAAGAAGGTGGAAGCCGTTGCTGATTGGAGGCGGCCTGCGTCTGCTAGTGAGATTCGAAGCTTTCTTGGTTTGGCGGGATACTATCGACGCTTCGTGAAAGACTTCGCGAAGATTGCATCGCCATTGACTCGCCTCACTCAAAAGGGAGTCGCGTATGAGTGGTCGGATGACTGTGAAGCTTCATTCCAGGAGCTAAAACGGCGATTGATTTCGGCACCTATACTCGCGCTTCCGGATGGGCCAGAGGGTTTCCAGATATTCAGCGATGCTTCAGGCCAGGGCTTGGGATGTGTGCTCATGCAGTGGAACAAGGTGATATCCTTCGCCTCGAGACAATTGAAGCCGCACGAGAAGAACTATCCTACGCACGACTTGGAGTTAGCGGCAATTGTGTTCGCGTTGAAATTGTGGCGTCACTATCTATATGGTGTGGCGTGCGCGATCTATACTGACCACAAGAGCCTCAAGTATCTCTTCACTCAGAAGGAGTTGAACTTGCGACAGCGGCGCTGGCTCGAACTGATTAAAGACTATGACTTGACGATCGACTACACTCCGGGCAAGGGAAATGTGGTGGCGGATGCTCTGAGTCGGAAATATCTTGCCTCGCTCTCCATCAACAGCAGACTACTACGAGATTTAGAAGAAATGGGCATCGATCTCCGGGTTCGATTCAGGGATATACGGTTGGCACAGCTGCAGTTAGAGCCGAGTTTGCTGGAAAAGATCAAGACCGCTCAGAAGGATGATCCGTACCTGAAGAAAATGCGCGAGCGAATTTCAACAGGTAGTGCGACCGACTTTGCGGAAGACAACACCGGCGTGCTGAGAATGAATGGCCGACTATGCGTTCCGGATGATAAAGAACTACGAAAGGAGATAATGTCGGAGGCCCATTATACGAAATATACATTGCATCCAGGCAGTACCAAGATGTATAAGGACCTCCGCACGACCTTCTGGTGGCACGGTATGAAGAGAGATGTGGCGCTCTTCGTGTCGCAATGCATGGCCTGTCAGCAGGTGAAAGCTGAACATCAACGACCGGGCGGGGAGATGCAGAACCTTGCCATTCCAGAATGGAAATGGGATCATGTCACGATGGACTTTATTGTTGGCCTGCCGAAGACACCACGGGGGAGCGACGCTATCTGGGTCATCGTCGATCGACTAACCAAGTCAGCGCACTTCATTGCCATTAAAGTTACTTGGAGCGTTGATCGCCTGGCACAGATCTATCTTGACGAGATAGTACGGCTGCACGGAGTTCCAGTATCCATCGTCTCTGATCGGGATTCACGGTTCATGTCGCGATTCTGGAGTAGCCTTCAGTCGGCGCTGGGTACCAAGTTGCAGTTCAGCTCAGCTTACCATCCTCAGACCGACGGCCAAACGGAGCGCGTTAATCAGATTCTCGAAGACATGCTACGGCTCTGCACAATTGACTTCAAATCAAGCTGGGACGTCCACCTACCGTTGGCGGAATTTGCATATAACAATAGCTATCAGTCCAGCATCCAAATGGCGCCGTATGAAGCTTTGTACGGCCGGAAGTGCAGATCGCCCATTTGCTGGGATGAAGTCGGGGAACGGCAGATACTCGGCCCGGAGCTGGTGGAACAGACTGTGGAGAAGGTCAAGCTCATTCGGGAAAGACTGAAGATTGCACAGAGTCGGCAAAAGAGCTACGCCGATACCCATCGAAGACCGCTTGAGTTCCAGGTGGGCGATCATGTGTTCCTGAAGGTGTCGCCTATGCGAGGAGTTACTCGGTTCGGCGCGAAGGGGAAGCTGAGTCCGAGATTCGTTGGGCCGTTTGAAATACTCAAGCGGGTCGCCCCAGTGGCCTATAAAATTGCCCTACCGCCGGCGCTCGTAGGTGTGCACAACGTCTTCACGTCTCCCAGCTGCGGAAGTACGTGCACGACCCTAGCCACGTGGTGGATTTTGGCCAGCTGGAGCTAAAGTCCGACTTATCCTACGTCGAAGTGCCAGTTCAAATCTTAGAACGCAAGGATAAGCTGCTGCGGAATCGGACGATCCCTCTCGTTCGCGTACTTTGGAGGAACCATGCGGCAGAAGAGTCGACATGGGAACTCGAGTCTGAGATGAAGGAAAAGTTTCCTTCGTTGTTTTCATAGAGGTAGGTTCTGTTCATAAGTTTCGAGGACGAAACTTTTTCTTAGTTGGTTATGGTGTAGTGCCCCGTCCCTACATCGTGCCCCGTTGATCCGTCCACGGGGTGCGCGAGAAAGGAACACTGTTGCTATCGACTCGGTCGGGACCGATAGGTCGGGATCGATCGAATCGATCAAACGGGAACGGTTGAATTAAGATCCATTCCACGTTATGGGATGGATTCTTCGGAACCAAGTCCCATATTCAGCGGGTTGCGTCTCGAGGATTGACTTTGCGGCTGAGTCGGGAGAGACCTCCCGTTGCTCTGCTTTTCACGCCGCTTGCGTTGGTTTTGGCTTTGGTTTTCCGAATTACGTTTTCGTGAATGTTTTCGATGGTTTTCATGGTTTACATTTCGAGCTCGCATTTCCTATCGAACTCTTGCATAATACAGTGTTCTAATCGGTTGCTTGTGCGATTTCAGGTGATCGCGTAGGCGACGTCTAGCGCAGCCAACAAGTCCCTCGCCTCAAGCAAAACTCAAGGTGAGTGGCTGACCCCCTTCGCCTCGACCCTCTATTTCAAATGAGAACTCGGGTAATGTTACAAAAATTGAATGATTCGCTTGCAGAATACTAGTCTTGTATGTTAGAAGGGAAAAAGAAATGTGTTGTGTTGGAAAGAGATATAATTAATTCATGCCTGCAAAACGACCAAGTAAATGAATCGAACACATAACAAGCCCCAACGGTATCCTAAAAATACACCATGTTAACCTATCATGGACTTGGACAACTTGTCGACAAGGGTAATGGTTTCTTCGAGCGGCGACCCGGGGCCACGGGACCGACTCGGCCTAGGAAGAAACTGGTTTTAGCCGAGCTGGGTAATAGGCAATCGGTAAGACGGGGGCTTGCATCGGGGCTCGCTACTTGCGTTGTAAGGGTCCCGTATTACCAGGCTATGTCCAAGATGGCTGGTTAGGCCAATTGACCTCTATATCAAACACTTGATATAAATTGTTATAAACTAACACGGTAAGTTTTATGTCGCACGGCGCGCTCCGCCGGAAGAAACCTTGGTGTAACCTAATGCTTCTTATGAAAACATCTAGGATGGTTAGAAAGACCACTGAATGAGCAAGTTGTATGATTTTATCAAATTCTTGAACCAAATGAGAGCCTGAAAATTAATTAGCCACTCGCCAGTACATGTTGATTGTACTGATCCTCGCTCTCTATACAGGTGCGATAGATCTGGAAGGGCGTGCTACGTAAAAGGAGGCAACGCTCGTGTTTTGAAGCTTCGTCCGTGCATTGAGGCTTGGATCAACCCTTTTGAAGACTCCGCTGTTGAAGCATCGAAGACAGATGGAGCGCCTTCCCACCATCCCAGGTGGTTTGTAATTTTGGTTGTAAAGTCAAGGGATGAATGTATGGAATGGCTATCTCGTCGACGTTCATTTTGTAATGGAGTCAGTTTGTAAAAAGCCCGCGCGGCGCCTTTGTATCGAGTCTGTAAAATGATGTTTCATTATCAATAAAGCTTATGTTTCCTTCTCTATAATGTGTGTTCAATTTACTCTGCGCATTCTGCAAGTTGCTGTGTTTCGGATAACAATTATGACTATGCCTTGTGCAAGCTCAACTTAGGCTCGCACGGCATCACGCCCGGGGGACGACTATCGATTCTACGGAATCGGGGCGTGACAACTGCGATCCAGCTAGCTTTATCAGACTGTAGTTTCTATATTATATTTTGGTACCCTGTGATGTTGTATATATCTGGGCTTGTATTGGACTCTGGACTTATTTACTCTTTCATCTATCATATGTCTTTCCTTCTGAGCTATCTACCTTAGTTTTATTCTGTGATTGAGACTGTATTGTTATGTCACCTCCATTCGGAGAGTATATACTGTACATGTACATTTATACTGTTAGTAGTAGTATTTACAGACGTTATATACAGCGTTCTACCGCCGATTCTGCGGCGTAGGCTGGACGTACCCACGTGCTCGTGCCCCTCATAAGGGTGCGGTTAAGTTAAATAAAATAATGATTGCATGGAGAGAATGGATCCCCGAGTTCTTACATGGCAGTCCCCTTGGGACTAGTAGTACCCGACGGGCCGGCTGGTTTCCACAGATACTGTAAACCTGCCACATGGGCAGGGAGCGGTATCTGCTTATATTATTATTGTACATGGTATATTAACGGCAGGCGTCCCGCTGAGACTCGTCTAATTACATGATTGGCGCAATTGATTGACTGGATAGACTAGCCTTGCTCGTACATAGTAAGAACTGAGGAATCCCTATTTGCATAATTCCAGGATAACTTGGGACTCACAATAGCAAGCCGTAGGAGTTGATTGGTCGTTCAAGATGATTTGTTTGTGTACTGTACCTACTCTGTTGCCTAACTGAGATGATCAGAATGTCAGGACATGACGGGCCAACTTCTGTCCTTGTTTGGTTGGGAGGTTGGTTCGAAGTGTCGTGATGTTATGTGAATCCTAGTGGAAAGCAGAGATCTATTATTATATCCTCTTACTTACTGGTTTAATCCTTCATATCGTGCTTCCTTGTGGTACTTGCTATTAGAGGTCTAACCTCTCTGGTTTTGCATGGCCAGATTTAGAGCCGGTCCCCGAGGATCCAGCTTACTTCTACCTCCAAGATGGTCAATACTAGGGGAATGATCGCAGGAGGACTCGAGTGGGTTCCTTACTTCACTGCTCGTGTTGTTATTTACTTCATACTTAGCCGTTTGGCACCGACATGTTAGTCGGATTGTCTTGCACTTACTTTTACATAATTGTAATTAAGTCAGACTGCAGCTGATAACAATTGTGTATATGTTACTATACCATATGGCTATGTTTTGTAAAGCCAGATCTCAAGAACATTTTGACTAAGCGTTTGTGTCACAACCCGCACCCTGAAGAGGGGCACGAGTACGTGGTTACGTCCAGCCTACACCGCAGTATCGGCGGTAGAACGCTGTATATAGGGTCTATAAATACTACGACTAAAACAGATAAATGTACCTGTACAGTATATACTCTCCGAATGGAGGTGACATAGCAATACAGTCTTAATCACATATATCAAACTAAGGTAGATAGTACGGAAAAGAAAATATGATAGATGAAGCAAGAAATAAGTTCGAGATCCACACAAGTCCAAAACTAAACATAACATCACAGAATAATATATAATACTACATTCTAAAATCCAAAGCTGGATCGCAGTCCAGTCAAGCCTAACAAGTGCTAACTACTCAGGGAGTATAAAATCTATTGGCCAATCTATCAGGCCACCCTGGCCTGAGTCTCTATCTGTCTCAGAAACATCTGTAAAATATCATAACGGTATCCTGTCAGGAAAATGAGCAAGTACAAACACCAACAGCAGTTCCATGTGAATTGACAAATACTATAAGAGACAGTATAATAAAATATAAGACAAAGATATATAGGCGACTTGGGAGCCATTCGAAAGCCGAGTTACAACCCTTAAACCAAATAAGAACCGGGGTTGTAACCCTTCTTTCAAATAGAACTTAGTCTCAAATCATGGTACAGTATAGAGGCAGGTAGAGCATGTGAGTAAATGAAATCATAGCATGGTGAAAAGTACAGAAAGTAAAACTGAACTGGAATATAAGATACGACAATAAATGTAAAATGTGATTTGAATTATTAGAGCGATATGTGATCGGCTAGGGAGTCAGGGTAGGGTTATCAACTTGGCCCGACAATCACAGAAAAATCTCTGGAAAGGGTCATGCCGGCCAACCTGGATAACCCGGCAAGGGGTGTACACCCTACGTGAGGTAAGGGTGGCGCTAGCAAAATAGTGACATGGAGGCTTTGATCACATAACCCCTAATAATTCCCCCATCCCCGAATAGTAACATGCATCCAGACATGGCACGTCATGACACGAATTCAAAAGCAGGTGATCAGCCCACTCCAAAATCAATGTCTATATAAGTACATGAAACATGGATATCACACACCAATATACCAAGGAAAATCCGGGAATAACATCTCATGACAGGATCCGACGTATACTAGTCCGTGAACTATCGTGTCGAGAATCAAGTAAGACACTACAACTGAATCAGATATAGTAGATATCAAGACAATGAAAACTATCAGTGAATGTACTCGCCTACTGTCCTGAGCTGTAGGGTATATCAATGCTCAGAGCGGTAATCAGGAACCTAAAGATGAGATACTGCATGTTAATTTAGGTTTAAACAAGTTTAAGAATGATTCACAATAAATGATATGCAATCTAGGTCAAACTAGGTCTACTAAGTCCTGTCAAGTCAATCTAGGTCAAATCAAGTTATATCAAGTCAATCTAAGTCAGACCAAGTCAACCCTAGGTCATACCAGTCATCACAGGTCAAAACAAGTCGAAGAAAGTCAAACGGGGTCAAGGGTTGGCCTATAGTTGACTTTTGGTCAACTGGTCAACCCTGGTCAACTCTGGTCAACTATGGTCATCTCTAGGTCAATGGTGACTAATAGTTGACTTTCGGTCAACTACACAAGTCTAATGGAATTTGGGACTAAATTGGGTAAAGTGTTGACCCATAGTTGACTTTCGGTCTAAAAAGTCAACCGTGGTCAACCGAGGTCAAGACTAGGTCTAGGCGACTATTTCTAACTATTACCAACCTCTACAACCCATATCCAAGTCCATCTTGGACTTTGAAACCCAAATCTTGGCCGTAGGCCAATATCCTATTTTACCCTTAAAAAGGGTAAAATTCTAGCTTAGGCAATTATCAAGTTAGCCTACCTACGTTGACCCGATCTCCCTAGGGTAGTAAGATACTAGCCTATAGGTTCATTACCTACCAAAATACCTAGGTAAAGTGGACATACAGTCCATCTTACGGTCCATTGGCGATATCTTGAATATTTTAAGATACGCAATGGTACGACGCGATACCGGCGCCCTACGACCCCGTTTTCTACTCGGGAGCCTACCCGCAAAATCTAATTCGTATTATCTAGGCCTACCCCAAGTTTTATCGCGTTCCGATACTCGGAGCTCGATTTCACTCTCTAACTCGATTTCCTCAAAAACCCTCTTCTAGCTCTTATTCTAATTCTTCTTCTTAACTCTTCCTCAAACTTCTTCTTCCTATTCCTCCTCTAATTCTTCTTCTAACTCCTTCTTCCTATCCTTCTTCTAATTTTCTAACTTCTTCTATTTTTCTTCTTCTCTAATCTCTTTATCTTTTTCCTTCTCATTCCTTTCCTACTAGTTTAGATATAGGCTATACTATAGGATACTAGTTTCACTCATAAACCTCACACACACACTCACAAGCTCTCACAAATACAACATACAACAATGGCAACTTGTGGACTCTGTTTGGAGGACTTGGGAGAGATGATTTGGTGTCAAAGTGGACTGGTTTTTTGAAAGTGGTTTGGTGGTGGTATTAAGGGCTGTTATGGAGGCCAATTGAGGACTGTTTTGAGGTGGTTAATGACAGCCATGGAGGTTTTTGTGGGTCCTGTCTATGGTGCCAAAATAGGACAGCCATGGGTGATATTTGGGGGTGCCATGGGTGTAATTGGTGGCTATTTGTTGGCAATATGCGGGTTGATTTTGGGGTTCAAAGTGGACAGCAGTTCATGGGTTTTAGGGGGCTGTTGAGTGTTCTTGGGGGTGTAAATGACGCCAGGGGGGGGGGGGGGGAATTTCTGGACAGCAGGTTGGGGTACAAGGGGCTGTGGTTTGGGGGACTTC
>JANAVB010040613.1:0-30379 GCA_029216955.1 Iris pallida
TCTTTTGCGTCTTTGCTGCGTGTGTTCCGGAGTACGCTTGGGAAGGTCCCCCTCCTTCACGTTAGCCGCAGCTCCCTCCCTGTTCTTTAGCCTTCCGCCGCCCAACCACCTCCTCGGGAGGAGTTCTCGTTTTAAATTTTGAACGGGCTCTCTGGAACCGCGCCCCCCTCGGGAGGGGATCCCGCCTGCAGGACTGGCATGGGGCTCCACGTGAGCGGCTCTGCCCCCTTCTCTATGTGGCGGGCCCCCACCTCTTCAATTCAGCTGCGCGCGCCCACGTGATCGGTTCTGATCCCCCATCCAACGCAGCAGGCCCCCACCTATTCCTCTCAGCTACACGTTTGACCGCCATTCTGCTGCGCTTGGCTCCACGCTGGAGGTTTCCTCTGGTGGGATCCACCCTAGTTTGGGTCTCCAAGCGCCAGGCATTGGAGTACTGCCCCATGGTGGGGCCACTAGTCTGGGTCTCCTAGCGCCAGGCATTGGAGTACTGCCCCATGGTGGGGCCCCCTATTCCTTTGCTTCGGAAGCTCGTGGCCATCCCTCACTCTCTCATTCAGCGCGCTTCAACCCCTCTTCAGCGGATTGCGCTGGCGGGTCCCTCCCCATGCTGGGTCCCAGCGCGCCAGGCTTTGGAGATAGGCCATCTGGTGGGGCCCCCCACTCCTTCTATCCTTTTACGCCAGGCTCATATTATTTCGCTCCTGGCTACCAGAATGCGCACCCCCTCTCCTTCTGGCCCTCTCCTGGAGGGCCCACTCCGCACTCCCTCTCAGCTTTTTTCGCTCCAGGCCACCCTTCTGCGCAAACCATCTCCTTTTATCCCCCTCCTTCCGACGGGTCCACCCCGCTGTCCGATCTCCCAACCCGGTTCCCCCTCATCCCCTACACCCCCTCCCCATCCACCGAGCTCACCGCCCCTCCATTCGCCTACCATCTTCTCACCACATCCTCAGCGCAATTAGACCCCTCCATCTCCTGCCCCAGTCTCCCTTATCAATCATCCGCCCTCCCCATTCCTCCTTCTTATCCCTCCACCGGCCCCCCAGCGCCGGCTCCCCCCCTGTGGCCCCCGGTCTACGCCCTGTTCCCCTTTTGGGCCCCCCTTCCGTCCTCGTCCCCTGCTCGTCCGGACCCGGGGTCCCCGCTGAGGATTCCCCGGACGTTCACCTTCCTCCTCACCCAGTTGACATTGGATCGTCAGTGGTGCCGTTCTCAGCGAGTGGGGCTATCCCCATTCCTGGAAGGCCTCTCCCGGTCACCCCTCTTCCCGCGAGCATCCCCCAGGCAGCACCCTCTGGCATCTCCCTCCCCCCCGAGCAGTCCCCACCCTCGACTGCCCTCCCTCCTCCCTGTGGCAATCCTACTATCTCTCTCCCGACCGCATCCTCTCCGACGACCTTCGCAGACAAGCTGCGCCCGGATCTGGCGTCCGCTAAGGCGCCTCTCATCCCTGACGTTTACCTTCCGAACATCGAGTACCCCCAGGAATCCCCGGTGCCTTCTATTCCCTTCTCTGAGGCGGAGATGTCGTCCCTATCGTGCTCATTCCCCCACACCTTCATCCTCAAATTTTCTTCCGGGTGCCCCAAGCTCCCTCGAGTGCAGGAGACGATAGCCAGCTGGAGACTCTCAGCGGGATACCGAGTAGCCTCCCTTGATCCCAAACACATCCTGCTTCACCTCTCATCCGACTTGGACCATAAGACTGTCTGGTCCAAAGGCACGTGCAGGATTGATTTCCATCAGATGAAGATCATCAAATGATCAGCTAGTTTTAGCACAAAAGAAGACTCAGCGACAGTCGCTGCCTGGATCACTCTACCTAATCTGCCTCTCATTTGCTTCGTCCCAGCGGCTCTCAAGCGTATCGCTAACTCTTTCGGCACATACGTGGCCTCAGCCCTGAGACCAACAACCTCACCAAAGCCCACTACGCCAAAATCTGCGTGGAATTCGACCTCACCACCGAACCTCCCAATTTTATCAACATCGAGCTGGGCAACCGGACCCATACCTAACAAATCATCTACGATAACCACATATTGTTCTGCAACCACTGCCACTTAAGAGGTCATCTAGCAAAGTACTGCCACCATCTCCATCCAGAACTAAAGAGGAAACCGCCCCGAAAAGACAGCGAACGAACAGTAGGGAGAACATCCATGCCATCCATCCTACCCCGCCCTAATGTGCATACCCGCTTCGGCTCCGGCGACGAGTCATCCGACAGAAGTGAATCTCCAAGCATAGCATCGATCCCCCACAACACCCAAGCTCTCACCCTATTCAACCAGTTCGACGCTCTTGTCTCGGAGGATGTGGAAGACCAACTCACCGCCGAAGACCAACTCACACCCGCTTCAGCCTCCCCATCAGCCGACCGTGCGCTCGGCGTGATTCTCCCCAACCCGATAGGCGTAGAACAGCTCACCGTCATAACTGAATCCAATCAACAACTCACCGTCGAAGACCAACTCACCTCCGAAGACCCCGTGGTTGAGGCCCTAGCCATTCTAGGACCAGATCTAGTTCGAAGAGGGCTCTAGGTTCAAGCCGCGGGTTTCTCCCTTCTGCAAACCGATCCCCTGACAGGGAGCACCAGCGACTCCATAATCATCCCACCAGAGAATCCTATCCTGGACTCGGCTGGAGAATCGGTCAGTCACCGAACGGTCGCGAAGGAGCAATCAAGTAATGATCACCCCTCCCCAACCGAGGCAGGACCTTCCACCTCGAGTAAGGCCAAAGCCAACCACGGATTCACTGACACCGCTACCATCCAAACTAGATCCGTCGCCAGGCGGAACAAAACCCCCCCACAATATCCTTAATGCTCAACATCCTATCCTGGAATGTCCGCGGTCTGGCGAACAAACCGATGTTAAAGAGAATAACCAATCTGCGGAAAATCCACAAGATAGACATCATCATCATAATCGAACCTAAAATCCCCTCCAAAAGATTAAAATCCATCCAACTACATCTAGGCCTTCCTGTGGCTATAGCGGGTATACATGACATTTGGATCCTCTGCACGAAGGACGTCAAATTAGGAGTCATCCAGGACTCCGAGCAGACCCTATCCTGTTGGTTTGATCACCCAAGACTCCCCGATCGCGTGATCATTTCGGCGGTCCATGGCAGCTGCGATGCTGCAGAAAGAAAACAACTTTGGAATGACCTCCCTGACATCCATCACCTCTACACCAACTCCCCTTGGCTCTGCATTGGGGACTTCAACGCGATCACCAGTTGCGCAGAGAAAACTGGAGGGCGCCCTCCACCCACCCCAGCCATGCATGACTTCAACAACTTCATCTTCAATGTCCACTTATCCACCCTCCAGTTCACTGGCAATGCATTTACCTGGTGCAACATGCAGGATGATAACCGTCGCCAGTACTCTAGGCTAGACAGGGCCCTCACGAATGCCTTTTGGCACGGAATGGGGTTCACCACCAATCTGTCCCACCTCAATTCTACTGAATCAGACCACACTCCCCTGTTGGTCGAGATCTCAAACAAGACCACCTCTTCCAAAAAGAACTTCCAATTTCTTGACTTCTGGGCTGGGCACCCCCACTTCCTGGGCATCGTGGCGGAAGCATAGATCTGCGAGGAATCACCCAACCCCCTTGTTCGGGTGTGCAACAAGATCAAAGCCACCAGGAAAGCCCTATCCGCTTGGAGCAAGCGCGCCTTCGGAGATATCTTTCAAGCCGTTCGGGAAGCCGAGGACGACGTCACCCGTGCCGAAGCACTGGTCATCACGGATCGCTCTTTAACGGCCAGGAGAGCCCTCAACCTCACTAAAGCTATGCTTAAATTCAGGATCAAAATGGAGACAGAATCCTGGAAACAAAAAGCAAGATTGAAATGGGACAGTGAGGGGGACAAAAACTTGAAGTACTTTCATGCCTGCGTGAATGGGCGCAGACAAAAGCTCTCGATCCATCGGACAGTTGATGACAATGGGAACATTATTATCGACCAAAAGGGCATCCAAGAGGCAGCCACGGATTTCTACTCCAAACTTTTCTCCAAAGAGACTGTCCACAAAGATAGGTCTTTCCTTGACCAAATTCCCCTCCTCATTAACGACACCAACAATGCCCAGTTGAATCGCTTACCCACGGTTCAGGAAGTTAAAGAAGCAGTGTGGGCCCTGAACGAGCACAGCACGCCAGGCCCGGACGGATTCTCGGGGGTATTCTTCCACACATGCTGGGATATCATCAAGCATGATATCACCGAAGCGGTAATCGCCTTCTTCGAAGGTGCTATATACCCCAAAGCCATATCCAGTGCCAACCTGATCCTTATCCCTAAAAAAGACAATCCGGAGTCCTTCCGTGACTTTTGCCTCATTAGTCTTTGCAACTTCACCAACAAGATCATATCCAAGGTGATCGCAACCAGAATGGCTGGTATTCTTTCCAGGATCATTTCGGAGGAGCAAAGCGGGTTCGTTCACGGATGGAACATCCAGGACAATATTATGCTGGCCCAAGAGTTAATCACCTGCATGAAATTTCCAGTGAGGGGAGGTAACATTGCCGTTAAAATTGACATGGAGAAAGCTTATGACAGACTGGACTGGCAATTCATGATCTGGGTTTTCATAGCATTCGGTTTTTTCGGAAACTTGGATCAACATAGTCTGGAGATCCATCAGCAACTCGTGGTTCTCCACGGTCATCAATGGCCACGCTGAGAGTTTCTTTAAATCCCACCACAGGGTGAGACAAGGAGACCCACTATCATCCACTATTTTCATCATTGCAGCTGACGCTCTGAGTAGGAACCTTAACAATATGATCAACATCCCCAACTTCCAGCACTATCATACATCCAGCGGTTGCCCTATCATCATCCACCTGGCATTCACAGATGACTTACTCATCTTCTCTTCCGGAGACGAAAGCGCAGTGGCGGTGGTTCAAAACACCCTATTGAGGTATTCTAGATGCTTCGGCCAGAAAATCAATCATTCCAAGAGCGTTATCTACGTCCACCATAACACCGGCAGAGTGCACGCCAACAACCTATCCAACTTAACTTCCTTCTTGGTTGCTAAGCCCCCATTCACCTACCTCGGGTGCCCATTAGTGTACGGGAGATCCTCCGTCGGCATCTACGAGGAATTGATCGCCAGAATCTGGAAGAAACTAGAAGGGTGGCACAATGCCACCCTATCTCCGGGTGGCAAGATGATCCTCATCAATCACGTACTATCCTCCATCCCTTTCCACACCCTTGTTGCGTGGTCGCCGCCTATTAAGGTTCTTTCCTCGATCGAACAGATCTTTTGTAATTTCTTCTGGGGTATTAGCAACGGCAAGGACAAGCATCATTGGGCCAGCTGGGATACTATGGCTCACCCGACTGGAGAAGGGGGATTGTGATTCCCCAGGCTTGCCCACATTGTTAAAGCATTCTCGATGAAACTATGGTGGAAACTTCGCACGAGCAACAACTTATGGAGCAGGTTTATGAAAGCCAGATACTTCAAACATATCCACCCCTCCATGGCCATCCCCAACTGCAGATCCTCAGCGGCATGGCGTCGCATCCTTATTGGCCGCGATCTTGCCGAGCCCGCGATAAAAAAACTCGAAGAGGGTGAGTCGAACCCATTCCTAGAGAGATGGGTTGGAGACAACATGATCCCAAATCTCACGGAGACCCCGAGAGATTGTAGAATCAGAGATTTGTGGAACCCCTCCACTGAAGACTGGAACTGGAACCAGATTCGTGAGTGGGCCGACATCGAAGCAGCAGATAGCATCCGCGAGAGAGGGATTCGTATCGGAGGCGAGGCAGATGCGTTGATATGGTCTCTAGAGGCGTCGGGGGCATTCTTGGCGAGGTCGGCAAGAAACGCTATCCGGAGAGCCGGCCGGCTGCTCCTCCCCATGGCTCTCTATTGGCATTCCTGCATCCCCAAGAAAGTGGTCCTTCCTCTTATGGAGGGTCCTCAGAAAGAAACTGCCAACAGACGACATCCTCAACACCATCGGGATAAGCTTAGCATCAGCTTGCTCCTGCTGCTCCGAGCATCAGACGGAGACTATCGATCACATCTTCCGATACGGGATGCTGCCAGAGAGGACTTGGACTACCCTCAACCATCTATTCAACATTGTGCAAGAAGGCGAACGCTTCCAAGATCTTCTGGCAGCCTGGGGCTCTGCCTCCCATGGCCACCAGATCATCGCAGCGGCCACTACATGGGCCATTTGGAAGAATCGCAACAAAGCGAGATATGAGGATCACCAATACTCGGCAGACCAACTCCTTCGAGAGATCGCCCGACAATGCCGCAAGCGGAGCACTCTGTGTTCCCACAGCTCGAGTATATTTTGGTCGGCGCTACCCCTGTAGCCCCAGGCGGTTGTTTCGCCTTCTTCCCTCCCTCTTTAGCGGTTTTCCTGTAAAGGCTTCGGTATTTTGCGCCTTGTATACGGTTTTGTTTACGGTAATAAATATAGGGTGTTTTAAAAAAAAAAATATATATATATATATATATATATATATATATATATATATATATTTTTTTTTTTTTTTTATATATATATATATGTATGTGTATATATATATATATATATATATATATATATATATATTATATATATATATATATATATATATACACATGTATGTTTACATGCTAATATATATATTTATATATATACACATACACACATATATATATACGTATATTTATATATACATACACATATACACCTATATATATATTTATATATACGTGCACACATACACCTATATATATTTATATATATACACACATACACCTATATATATATATATATATATATATATATATATATATATATATATATATATATATATATATATATATATATATATATATATATATACACACACACACATACACCTATATATATATATATATATATATATATATATATATATATATGTATATATATATATATATATATATATATATATATATATATATATATATATATATATATATATATATGTATATATATATGTATTGTAACACCCAGTTTCTGAAATGAGGGTAATTTTGAAATTTTGTATTTTAAATTATTTAATTATGGTATTTAAAATTTTATAATATGATTTCTGGTGATTTTTAATAATTTTTAAACTATTTAAAAATTGGTTTGAGTCATGACTTGTGATTTGGTGCGCAGCTAGTGAAACCGTAGTGATTGTCTGCCCTAGAGCCTAACCATGTGGGTAGAGATCTTGTTTAGTACATTTAGCTTGAGGATATTTTGGTTATCTTGAATTTATTTGAATTTATTATTATTATTTGGAAATTTATATATATTATATTAAATGGTGTGATTTAATATTATTTAATTGATTGCCATGTGATTGTTATTAGCCCTAACCTAGAATTGACCTAACCTAGGTTAGTCCTAGTTAGTCATGGTTAGACTAAGTTAGAATTTGATTGGTCATGGTTAGTCATGACTAGTTAGAATAAACTAGGTTGCAACTTGATTAAGGGGGGACCTTGATTTTGACCATTGAATATACTAGATGGGATGAGAGCCCTTGGATTGAATCCCAAAACCCTAACCCTAACCATTATGACCAGCCAAGAGACCCCCCTTGCCTATATAATGTCTCTATGGGGATTTGTGCATCTTCTTTAATAGTTCTTCACTTCTTAAGAAAATAGGTGAGCTCAACTTCATTCTTCATAATTTCTTCATTTCTCATCATTTTCAACCAAACCTTTTGCAATGTGAACTAACCTTCCCCCTCTTGCTGTCCATAGAGGTAGAATACTGATTTGGGGATCACCTTGTGCTCGGGCTACAGTAGAAGGGGCTGTTCAGTGAAGTTTTTGAGCTTGAGGAGAACCCATTGGTAAATCTTAAACCCTATTTAAACTATTGGTTTATCGTCATGGATGCATAGCCCTAGGTTCCCTCTAGCTTCGGGTAGGAGATGACCCCTTCCTGTGTTGGATACGTGTCTGTATCAGACACGTATCAATAGATTATTAAGGTGTTCGACCTAATGCCTCAATAGGATTTTCTTCACTGTTTTTAATTTGTGTTTGAATGGAAATGTTTGTTTTAATGTCGTTTACGAGTTTCTTCTTGACTGAGCTTATTTTGAGTCAGTTTGTGTAGCATTTGGGGCCTTGGACACGCTGCACAGTAGCCGGGTTGGGTTGCCCTGCTACCCGAGTCACACTGTGGACACAATATGGGGTCTTTGGACACGAGATTCGATAAAGAGCTCTGGGCAATGTCTGTCAAGACATTCCCCAAGTTTTATTGGATCTCGTTTGGTATCGAGAGAGAAATCTCGATGTCCTTGGTCGACTGACCCTAGTGGTTCAGCCAGTTTGGGACTCGTGTGGTTTTTGGCTCTTGGACACGATTCAGGGTGTCCAATCGATAGCCCTAGTCTAGGTTGACACTGGAACACAACCTCATGGGTTGTGTCGTGTCGTGTCATGCACACGAGAGTCGAGAACACGTGCACGATAATTAGTTTTTCCTGTGTTGCACAGTTCACTATTTTGTATTTAATTTTCATTGACACGTTTGTGTCCACTTTTGATGGACAGAAACCACTTGTGTAGCATGTGTACATTATGCTTATTTGTTACCAACCTCTGTAATTATATTTTAATTCGAAATTCATTGTTTATTTGTCATTTTTCCCTTTTTTTGAAAACTAATGTATCTACCTATATCCTATTCTGTCCAGTTTTCAAAAAATGAGTTTTTGTAGTATTTTAAACCTACTTAACACAGTTAATTACATGTTATTAAATGCCTAATGTGTTCTCCTATGTGTATCCTAACTATGTGTCGAATATGGACTGTTTTGGATGTGTGTTCTTCATAAAAACTGAGATTTAAATTAGGGGCTGGTTACTTGATTTATATGTGTTGTATAGTGTTATTTTGAACTGATAGATTAGTTTTGTTAACTGTATGGAAGGGGGAAAGGTTCAATTTCTGTGTTCTGAAATCTGGAAATGAGATAGGGTTTGTTGGATGGGGTTTTGGTTTCAAACTGTTTTGAACTCTTGTTTGGTTTTGAGTTGAAATGTTAACTATTGTCAATAGGATTAACTGATATGATGAACTGGGATTAACATTCATAAACCTGAGATTACATTGGACTGTTTTACTGTGTGATAATAGGACATTTTGGGTTTTTATGTCAATAGGAAATCTGGAAATTTTGGGACTGTTAAATGGTGTATTGATTTGGGGATTCCTGTGTAAATACTAAAATCTGAGATTTGAGGGACTGTTTGCCACTGTTTTTATTCTATTACATGTATACACACATGTCCCCTACACTCACACACACATGTACACACACATGTCCCCTCTAGCCCATTGACACACACCCTCACATTCACTCATGACACACATACACACCCACACCCTCATGTTATGACACCACACTTCTTGACACTAGTACACTCTCTTGTACACAACCTATATGTATCACACACCCTCTACCTAGCACACACACACATACACTTGAATTCATTAGTCCCTCTCTATGCCTATGCATATATGTATGTATTAACCAAGTGTGGTTTGGTGTACATTAGCCTATATGTGTTTTCTAGTTAAATTAATTAAATGGATCTATGGTGTACTAGATATTATATATATATATATATATATATATATATATATATATATATATATATATATATATATATATATATATATATATATCTGTGTGTGTGTAAAAAATAAATATATATATATATATGTGTGTGTGTGTGTGTGTTATGTGTATAGATATTTTGTAGGTTGTATAGACTTGGGTTAGCCTATTGGCCCATGGCCTAGTCTTCTAGCCTATGGCATGGTATGCCTAGTATGGAGTCTAGAATAGACTGTTTAGCCTTGTTAGGACCTAGAATGGTTTGTTAGACCTAGAATAGACTAGTTTGACTTATTTGACTGAGGTTTGACTTGGTTGACCTAGTTTGACTTCTAGGGTTGACCAGAGTTGACCAAGAGTTGACTTTGGTCGAGATTGACCTAGATTCATTTAGTATGCATCGTAGTGCATCTTATTACCATTCTGGACTTGTTGTGACTTGTGTTGCTCTAACTAGGAGCCAGGTGCCTCATCTCGGACAATACATTTACTTCAGACATTCAGACACCAGGCGAGTACATTCTCTGACCGTTTCATACTTGTCTGGATTTACATTCTTGCTATAGATAACTGTACTTGATGCTGACACGATCATTATCACAGATTGGTACTATTTGGATTTTCTTCTGAGATGTTATCTCCTTGTATTCACTAAATACATATTGTGATGTGCGTGTCACTTACATATTGTATTTATTGAATACCCTTATTATTGTACACTCATTGTGCATATTGTACTCTCATTATCATATTGAGCCATTGTACAAGCCATTGTATAAGGTAACGTAACTGAATTGGATCCTTGTGTATTGATTGGGGAGGGAGAGTAGAAGTGGTTATGTGATCAATCCTATTGTATAAGAAATTGTATATGTCCATTGTACACCCACGTACAAAGGAGTCCCATTTTATTGTATAACCTAACCCGTTTACATAACCATATTGTGCTCTAAATCACTTGTTGCTTACAGTTCTTACTTATCATATATAGATATTTCCAGTTATCAAATCTCTACTGTTTTTTCTATACATTCTTCTTTCAGCGTTTCATGTACCTTACTCTATTGCATGCTTTATATTTCCTAACTTGATATGAACTGCGTGAGATGTTTTGTGCTCGCTCCCGTCCTGACTGGACCTGTTGAAAATATTACAAAGGATGAGGATGAGGCCTGCGTAGACACCTTCTATGGGACAGCTGTAGATGCCTCGTGTGACCCAGATTTCCAGCCTGATCCACTAGCTTAGAGACTGAGGCTCCCTAGTCTAGGTTTTACTATTTCTGTCTTCTGAGATCAGGATTGTATATATATACTCTTTCATATTCAGTATTAGACTTGTATTGAGCTGGACGTTCTATTTTGTATAGCAGTAGACACTTAGACTCTCTCTCTCTGATTGTATCATGTGGATCTTTTTTTCCAGTATTTATCTATCTATCTTTTATCTTATCATTCTGTCTTAGATGTGATTGAGAATGTATATTGCTATGTCACTTCTATTCGGAGGGTATATACCGTACAGGTACCTTATATTGTTAGATGATTGACCTAGGACAACATTCTACCACCGACACTGTGGCGTAGGCTGGACGTTGTTACGTTCTCGTACCTTCACAGTGGGTGCGGGTCGTGACACGTTTTTAGTGGTGGCCCATGCAGGTCAAGTTTATGTAGTGGTATTCAAACTAGAGTATCACTACAGCCTGCAGTAGGATTAGGATACTTTTGAAGGTACTCAATCACATTAGGAAAAAAACTCATATCAAATTCATGCCATCTCAGTTCTTGCTGATACTGTTCTCCTTGAATATAACTGTCCTCCCTTGAATTATCGCTTCTTTCTCAGTAATTGATACCCTTGTTTGATCTGTCTTCAGGATGGTGGAGACGCGGTTACAGCATGCCATTCATGGAGATACTGTAGAGGGGACTGCTACCTCTCAGCCAGTTCAGCAGGGTCGGGAGGCTACAGCTCCTGCCACCTCTGCTCATATTGGGACTTCAGCAGCAGCAGCAGAGGGTATGCCTTCACCAGTTCGGAGGCAGGACCCAGTCATTCTAGAGGTACCATTCCAGCAGCCGCCGCCTACAGGAAACATGGATGTGGCACAGATGTTCGCGTACTTTCAGCAGTTTATGGAGATGCAACAGACCCGGCAGGAAAGGGGCATGGAGTTGGCCATTTCGACAGTTGCAGCCCGACCAGTGGTGCAGCAGCCGAAGCCACCGAGGATCGAATAGTTTCAGAAGATGAACCCCAGAGACTTTCTGGGGACAGAGGGGATCCTATATGCCGATGAGTGGATCGAGCATATAGAGGAGATCTTCTGCTTGGCCCGGATACCGGCAGACCTACAGATAGAGGCAGCAGCTAGCCGGATGCGAGATCTCGCTCGCACCTGGTACCAGTCAGACCCCAGGGTGGGGGTAGCTGGGCAGACTTGGGAGCAGTTCAAGGGCTTCTTCAAGAAGAAGTTCTTCCCAAATTCAGCCCTCAGAGCCTTGGAGTCGCAGTTCGAGAGCCTAGTCCAGGGGAGTCTTTCCGTGGAGGAGTACGCAGGAGAGTTTGGCCGCCTCGGCAGGTTCGTAGAGGGCTTGAGCGAGACGGCGAAGTCCCAGAGGTTCCGGAAGGGTCTGGTCAAGGAAGTCAAGTCCCTGACCAAGGGCAACAAGGATGCCACTTTTGAGGAGATTTTTACGGGTGCCTTATTGGCAGAGGATGATCTTGAGCTTAGGCTCAAGAGGGGACGAGACCCAGTTGGGGGTAGCAGCAGCGGAGGACCGGCCAAGAGGTCATACGTTCAGCATCAGTTTCAGCATCAATATCAGCAGCCGATGCCATGCATACAGTTTTGGCAGCAGTACCAGCAGCCGAGGGCTCAGATACATCAGCTACAGCAGAGGCATGTTCAGTATCATGGACAGAGACAGGTGTAGTATCAGCAGGACACCGTGTGCAACTTCTGCAAGAAGCCAGGCCATTGGTAGAACGATTGCAGGAAGAGGCTGGGTATGTGTTTACTTTGCGGTTCAGCAGAGCATCAGTGTAGAGAGTGTCCCAAGAACCCGACACCATTGGCTCAGACAGCACCAGAAACTAGGGCTCCGACAGGACAGCAGAGGGGACCACCATTGCAGACTCAGCAGGAGAGGTTCGTACATCATCATCAGCAGGCCAGGAGAGGCCAGCCAGGACGAGCTTTCTCCATGACAGCCGAGGATGCTCAGGCCGTGGGAGATCTAGTTGCAGGTTCCGTTCTTGATTCAAATTCTGTAATTACTGCCTTAAAATTCGATTTCCTCTGTTCCTTGTCTATTGATCAATTTTGTCCTGTTGCTCGTGTGTCATGTTTTGATTTTTCTTTTGAGATGAATCATATGGGCTAGGTCACCAGTTATGGAATCTAGAATCTTCGATAGTCGTGTCAACTGGCAGAGTGAGGATATATAGTCAGATTTAGGACGTATTTCTCAGGTGTAGGAATTTAAGATTTTTGCTGCCAAGCATGCGGCAATGCAAAAATTTTAAATACCATGATTCTAGAGGTATGTGTCTTAGTCGAGGACTATGTAATTATCGTAGCCTTGCTCACTAGCACGATGAAGATTCTGAGTATCATGATTTTGGACAGACGCATATGATTATCTGACGGTATGTTTGAGACTTTGTTTGTGGGGTGTTTGACCTAGAAGGCCTGCTACCATCTTAATTTCGAGGACGAAATTTTTGTAAGGTGGGTAGGATTGTAACACCCAGTTTCTGAAATGAGGGTAATTTTAAAATTTTGTATTTTAAATTATTTAATTATGGTATTTAAAATTTTATAATATGATTTCTGGTGATTTTTAATAATTTTTAAACTATTTAAAAACTGGTTTGAGTCATGACTTGTGATTTGGTGCGCAGCTAGTGAAACCGTAGTGATTGTCTGCCCTAGAGCCTAATCATGTGGGTAGAGATTTTGTTTAGTACATTTAGCTTGAGGGTATTTTGGTTATCTTGAATTTATTTGAATTTATTATTATTATTTGGAAATTTATATATATTATATTAAATGTTGTGATTTAATATTATTTAATTGATTGCCATGTGATTGTTATTAGCCCTAACCTAGAATTGACCTAACCTAGGTTAGTCCTAGTTAGTCATGGTTAGACTAAGTTAGAATTTGATTGGTCATGGTTAGTTATGACTAGTTAGAATAAACTAGGTTGCAACTTGATTAAGGGGGACCTTGATTTTGACCATTGAATATACTAGATGGGATGAGAGCCCTTGGATTGAATCCCAAAACCCTAACCCTAACCATTATGACCAGCCAAGAGACCCCCCTTGCCTATATAATGTCTCTATGGGGATTTGTGCCTCTTCTTTAATAGTTCTTCATTTCTTAAGGAAATAGGTGAGCTCAACTTCATTCTTCATAATTTCTTCATTTCTCATCATTTTTCAACCAAACCTTTTGCAATGTGATCTAACCTTCCCCCTCTTGCTGTCCATAGAGGTAGAATACTGATTTGGGGATCACCTTGTGCTCGGGCTACAGTAGAAGGGGCTGTTCAGTGAAGTTTTTGAGCTTGAGGAGAACCCATTGGTAAATCTCTTAAACCTTATTTAAACTATTGGTTTATCATCATGGATACATAACCCTAGGTCCCCTCTAGCTTCGGGTAAGAGATGACCCCTTCCTGTGTCGGATACATATCCGTATCAGACACGTATCAGTAGATTATTAAGGTGTTCGACCTAATGCCTCAATAGGATTTTCTTCACTATTTTTAATTTGGGTTTGAATGGAAATGTTTGTTTTAATGTCATTTACGAGTTTCTTCTTGACTGAGCTTATTTTGAGTCAGTTTGTGTCACGTTTGGGGCCTTGGACACGCTGCACAGTAGCCTGGTTGGGTTGTCCTGCTACTCGAGTCACACTGTGGACATGACATAGGGTCTTTGGACACGAGAATCGATAGAGAGCTAGGGGCAATGTCTGTCAAGACATTCCCCAAGTTTCGTTGGATCTCGTTTGGTATCGAGAGAGAAATCTCGATGTCCTTGGTCGACTGACCCTACTGGTTCAGCCAATTTGGGACTCGTGTGGTTTTTGGCTCTTGGACACGATTCAGGTTGTCCAATCGATAGCCCTAGTCTAGGTTGACACTGGGACACAACCTTATGGGTTGTGTCGTGTCGTGTCGTGCACACGAGAGTCGAGAACACGTGCACGATAATTAGTTTTTCCTGTGTTGCACAGTTCACTGTTTTATATTTAATTTTTGTTGGACACATTTGTGTCCACATTTGATGGACACAAACCACTTGTGTAGCATGTGTACATTATGCTTATTTGTTACCAACCTCTGTAATTATATTTTAATTCGAAATTCATTGTTTATTTGTCATTTTTCCCTTTTTTTGAAAACTAATGTATCAGCCTATATCCTATTCTATCCAGTTTTCAAAAAATGAGTTTTACCAGTCTTTTAAACCTACTTAAAACAGTTAATTACGTGTTATTAAATGCCTAATGTGTTCTCCTATGTGTATCCGAACTATGTGTCGAATATGGACTGTTTTGGATGTGTGTTCTTCATAAAAAACTGAGATTTAAATTAGGGACTGGTTACTTGATTTATATGTGTTGTATAGTGTTATTTTGAACTGATAGATTAGTTTTGTTAACTGCATGGAAGGGGGAAAAGGTTCAATTTCTGTGTTCTGAAATCTGGAAATGAGATAGGGTTTGTTGGATGGGGTTTTGGTTTCAAACTGTTTTGAACTCTTGTTTGGTTTTGAGTTGAAATGTTAACTGTTGTTAATAGGATTAACTGATATGATGAATTGGGATTAACTTTCATAAACCTGAGATTACATTGGACTATTTTACAGTGTGATAATAGGACTATTTGGAACTAATATTTTGGGTTTTTATGTCAATAGGAAATCTGGAAATTTTGGGACTGTTAAATGGTGTATTGATTTGGGGATTCCTGTGTAAATACTGAAATCTGAGATTTGAGGGACTGTTTGCCACTATTTTTATTCTATTACATGTATACACACATGTCCCTACACTCACACACACATGTACACACATATGTCCCCTCTAGCCCATTGACACACACCCTCACATTCACTCATGACACACATACACACCCACACCCTCATGTTATGACACCACACTTCTTGACACTTGTACACTCTCATGTACACACCCTATATGTATCACACACCCTCTACCTAGCACACACACACATACACTTGAATTCATGAGTCCCTCTCTATGCCTATGCATATAAGTATGTATTAACCAAGTGTGGTTTGGTGTACATTAGCCTATATGTGTTTTCTAGTTATATTAATTAAATGGATCTATGGTGTACTAGATATTATATATATATATATATATATATATATATATATATATATATATATATATATATATATATATATATATGTGTGTGTGTGTGTGTGTGTGTGTGTGTGTGTGTGTGTGTGTGTGTGTTATGTGTATAGATATTTTGTAGGTTGTATAGACTTGGGTTAGCCTATTGGCCCATGGCCTAGTCTTCTAGCCTATGGCATGGTATGCCTAGTATGGAGTCTAGAATAGACTATTTAGCCTTGTTAGGACCTAGAATGGTTTGTTAGACCTAGAATAGACTAGTTTGACTTATTTGACTTA
This sequence comes from Iris pallida, assembly GCA_029216955.1. Taxonomy (NCBI): domain Eukaryota; kingdom Viridiplantae; phylum Streptophyta; class Magnoliopsida; order Asparagales; family Iridaceae; genus Iris; species Iris pallida. The sequence goes on from JANAVB010040613.1 coordinate 16,364, forward strand.
GGTTTGACTTGGTTGACCTAGTTTGACTTCTAGGGTTGACCAGAGTTGACCAAGAGTTGACTTTGGTCTAGATTGACCTAGATTCATGTAGTATGCATCGTAGTGTATCTTATTACCATTCTGGACTTGTTGTGACTTGTGTTGCTCTAACTAGGAGCCAGATGCCTCATCTCGGACAGTACATTTACTTCAGACATTTATACACCAGGCGAGTACATTCTCTGACCGTTTCATACTTGTCTAGATTTACATTCTTGGTATAGATTACTGTACTTGATGCTGACACGATCATTATCACAGATTAGTACTAATTGGATCTTCTTCTGAGATGTTATCTCTTTGTATTCACTAAATACATATTGTGATGTGCGTTTCACTTACATATTGTATTTATTGAATACCCTTATCATTGTACACTCATTGTGCATATTGTACTCTCATTATCACATTGAGCCATTGTACAAGCCATTGTATAAGGTAACGTAACTAAATTGGATCCTTGTGTATTGATTGGGGAGGGAGAGTAGAAGTGGTTATGTGATCAATCCTATTGTATAAAAAATTGTATATGTCCATTGTACACGCACGTACAAAGGAGTCCCATTTTATTGTATAACATAACCCGTATACATAACCATATCGTGCTCTAAATCACTTGTTGCTTACAGTTCTTACTTATCATATATAGATATTTCCAGTTGTCAAATATCTACTGTTTTTCCTATACATTCTTCTTTCAGTGTTTCATGTACCTTACTCTATTGCATGCTTTATATTTCCTAACTTGATATGAACTGCGTGAGATGTTTTGTGCTCGCTCCCGTCCTGACTGGACCTGTTGAAAATATTACAGAGGATGAGGATGAGGCCTGCGTAGACACCTTCTATAGGACAGCTGTAGATGCCTCGTGTGACCCAGATTTCCAGCCTGATCCACTAGCTTAGAGACTAAGGCTCCCTAGTCTAGGTTTTACTATTACTGTCTTCTGAGATCAGGATTGTATATATATACTCTTTTATATTCAGTATTAGACTTGTATTGAGCTGGATGTTCTATTTTGTATAGCAGTAGACACTTAGACTCTCTCTCTGATTGTATCCTGTGGATCATTTATTCCAGTATTTATCTATCTATCTTTTATCTTATCATTCTGCCTTAGATGTGATTGAGACTATATATTGCTATGTCACCTCCATTCGGAGGGTATATACCGTACAGGTACCTTATATTATTAGATGATTGACCTAGGACAGCGTTCTACCGCCGACACTGCGGCGTAGGCTGGGCGTTATTACGTTCTCGTACCCTCACAATGGGTGCGGGTCGTGACATATATATATATATATATATATATATATATATATATATATATATATATATATATATATTCACATATACACCTATATATATACATACACATGTACATCTATATATATATATATATTTATATATACATATCTATGCATACGTAAATATTCCAATAAAATCCTAAATTCCTAAATACACTTTTTCTAGTGTAGGACCTATTTATATAAATATGAATATATATATATATATATATATATATATATATATATATATATATATATATTATAACCTTTATTTGTCAAAAATAATATAACCAATAATAATGATAATATTATATAATAATAACCTCAATAAAATAATAATAACAAAATTCAATAAACCAATAATGGTGTATATACCTGTTTGCTATTGATTATAAAAGAACAGAACAATTATATGGGAGGACTGGACTTTTACTTCACAATACAAACTCGTTCGTACAAAGAAAGCCTAGGGACGAAAACCTAGATACATCAATCTAAGCACGATTGTTTAGTTTTGATTCTAGGGGGTGACGGTAGAGGCTCGGGAAAGCGACGGCCGCTCTGCCTTACTCCTTGGACGATCAGACGTAGCCTTGGCTCCGGTGAAGAACTGCTCTCAAGATGGGAAGACTCTTCTGTGAGCACCTTTGTCTCTCTGTGTGTCCAGCCGGGTGGAGAGGATCTCTTTTGCAAGGGAATGGTACCTTGCTATATTTTTTTTGTTTCTCTGGATCCGATCTTTTTACAAGGGAATGGCACCTTGCTATTTATAGGAGTGGGGTGTCATCACTAGGGTTTGCAATGACCACCCTAAAAAAGTCGTCGGCTTGGGGATTTAATTACCATTTTTCTTGATCCTATTTTGTGGGCAATTAATCTGAACCATTAATCTTGATTGCAATGAATCTGGACAATTAATGCTGATTGTGTAAAATCCGTATGGGCCATCAATGTTGATTGTCATGAATCTTGGGAAGCTCGGATCTCCTGCCATGTGTTTAATCCATGTGATTGCCATAAATCTGTTTTGATTCGGGTAATTATGATGATTGTACTAAATCAGGTTGTTGGGATTTGTTGATAACTCTTGATTGATTTAGTGCCACATGGGAAAATGATCTTCTGCCACGTGTCATAACCGCGAGCCACAGCCACATGAGGGTAGCTTCTTAGGTTTTGAACCGCATGAAGGTGGCAGCCGTATAGGTGTAGCCTCCGACATCTGAGCCGCATGGGGATGGTTTCCAATTGAGCCGTATAGGACTAGCCACGTGTCAAGGCTGTATAGCCTCTCGATATTTGAGCCGCATGGAGATGATCCCCATGATCCGAGCCACATGAGAACAGCAGCCGCATAGGGTGACTTCTTATAATTTGAGCCGCATGACAGGGGTCTTCACGCTCCGAGCCGCATGCGAGCATTAGCCGCATGGGGTGGTGGCAGCCGCATAAGGAGCTTTGTAGTTGGTGGATCATGCCAGCTGTAGAGGAAATTTTCTTTGTTTCCCGAGGAATACGCTATCATGTCATCATTTCAGCTTTAATGTCAGAGTTATCACTTTACGTCAGAGCATTTAATGGGAGCAGTCACTTTATGGCCAGCTGTAAAGGCAAGCTGCATAGGGTCACATGATCTTTGCCTGAGCCGCATGAGGCTATTGAAGAGTTTCTGAGCCGCATGAGGCTCTGATAGATTCCTGAGCCCGCATGAGGCTCCTTCTGTTTTGAGCCGCATGGGCTTCTTCTGTTTTGAGCCGCATGGGCTTCTTCTGTTTTTGAGCCGCATGGGCTTCTTCTGTTTTGAGCCGCATGGGCTTCTTTTAATTCTTTTCCATGCTTCTACAAGACCCCCTTCAAAGTTTTTCATTTGAAAAATTGGAATACTTTGAATAAGAAGCATGGCTATATGAGCTTTGCTGGCCGCATAGGATGTTCTTGGCCGCATAGACTCCCTAGTCGCATGGGCTTCCTGCCTCACGTGCGTCTCATTAATTGTCCTTAATTCATTTTTTTAGAGCCATCTTTCGGGGGAATCCCAAGACTTGGTTCATTAAATATTTGGATTTTATGCCCTGGATGAATCTTTTTTATGAGAGAGGAGGCGAAATCCGAGGAGTCGGTTTTGTCTACAGTGTAGAAGCATAGAATTTCAGGACCAGAAATCCTATGCACCAAACCCTATATGCGCCAGAGAGGTCGGACAAAGTACTTCACACAACAAAAACAAAAAATATGGACATTGAAAGAGGACTTTTTATTACATATAAAAGTCTATTACATGTCTAGAAAAGGTTGTACAAAGGAGAACTTCTACAAAAAGAAAATACCCTAAGTCTACAGCCAGGCGCGGCGATCACCATGTGCCCTCAGCAGGACGTATCCCACCGTGCGCCCTCAGCAGGGCGCATCCTTTTAGCAGCTCAGTTATATGCATCCTCAGTTATGTGCATCCCTTCGGCAGCTCAGTTATGTGCATCCCTTCAGCAGTCCAGTTATGTGCCGCTCTTCCAGCCAGGCTCACCGCCGTCTAAATGCTTCGACTAATAAAGCATTTATTGAGCAGAACGAGGGTGGCAACCAACCCTCTAGCTAGAGGAAGAGATCCCCGAACCGAAGAGCACCGCAAGCCGACCTATGGCCAGGGGAGGCTTCGAAAGAGCCTCTAAAGGCGAAGGAAGACCGCAATCGAAACCGCGGCTAAAGGAGCAGCTTTCAACACAACCAGAGTGGGCGACACCCACTTTGAAGGAAGAAAGAGCCCCCAAAGCCGCATCACCGCCATTCCGATCTGCGGCTCTTCCAGAATAACGGAGACGATGCTCGAGCATCCCTATCTTTGGATGCAACAGGCACCTTCTGCCTGCCTCAGAAGCCCTCGACTCCGACTTTTGGATGTAACAGTCACCTTCAAGTGCATCAATGAAGACATTGCGTCGCATCTTCAACCTCGGGAGCATCTCATCAACAGAATGCATCCGAGTAAACAAGTTCATGTTGGAAGAATGTGAGAGAACGAGAAGCAAACTCTCTCCATGCCACTATTTATAGGCTGGGCAAATCAAACCCATGCGCCAAGTGGATGGCTCTCCGAATTTCGTACAATAAATTTGCATTAAATGGATGAACTGGACGCTTCGAATTCAGCCAAGTCAAAACGGCTATTTAAAGCACTCGAAGAACGTAACAGTCACACCATTAAAGACGTGTCACGAAGCGGATGCGTCGGCCAGACAGCGTATCACACAGACGTACCCTTCTAACATCAAGCGCATCACACAGAAGCGCCCATCAAGTACAACACACAGACGTGCCCTTCAACACCAAGCGCCGTACAGGGATGCGCCCCCATGAGTCCCCATACGCCTAGTGGAACGCCGATCGATGCGCCCACTCAGCTGTCCATCAAATATCAAAAACATTAAATGCTGAAGTCTGACAGAGTTGGCAGCACGCTTCCCGAAGACTGAACAGTTGACAGCTTTTTCAGAAAATGAAGCGTCGCCAACGTCAGTATCATCATTACCTTCCCCCGGCGGTTACAAGCCACGTGGCCACCCAACCATCTCGCATGTGCCTCGGCAACCATGCGCCCAAATCTCTGCATGCGCCTCAAAAGCCATGCACCTCAGACTTTTCTCTGATCCCTATAGACAAAAGTAAAGTCACTACTGAAGCTCTGCATGTGCCTCAAAAGCCATGCATCCCAGACTTCTCTCTGATCCCAAAAGACAGAAGTAAAGTTCCCACTGAAGCTTCGCATGTGCCTCAAAAGCCATGCGCTCTGAATGGTTCGTGAGTCCCAAAAGTTACGAGCCCAAGTCTCCTCATGCGCCCAATCCCAGGCGCATCCTACCAGATCATTCCCCATCAAATCCGAGATCTCCGAGCCATGGGCCGATGACACGTGTCCTTTGACTCGATTCACCCAAGATCTCAGCAATAGAAAGATTTTCTCCCCTGCTACGTGCCGGCTTACGACAGTAGCATGAAGAATTCAACCCCTCAATCAGGACGCATCGTCCATGCGCCTACATCAGCAATCACCACGTGGCATCCCTGCGTCCAGGCGCATCCTACATATGCGCGCATGAGCAGCCAACCTGTAAAGCTATAAATAGAGGGATCATTTCCTTCTCACATACGAACGAACGCACACAGAGGCAAACATATATCGACAGACAGAGACTTCGTACCACCAGAGAGGCAGATACACACACTCAACGTCTTTTTCCTCTCAGCAAGCTCCAGCACCTAGAGCAATCCAAGCCTTCAGAGAACCGATAACCGTCGTCATATCGTCAACGGAGTCAACGCATTACCACTCTCTCCATCAGCACAAGGGACCTAGATAAACAAAAGTGTACACCTAGGACTACATCTAAGTCCTATATTGTAACATTGTTCTGTTTGTATTGAAATTCAATCAAAAGATTTTAATGGCAAACAAGCTGGCGACTCTGCTGGGTACCTCTTTCTCCTCCACCGAAAAAGCTGTGTGGCAATCTGACGATGTGAAGGTGGGCTCCTCCCACAAGACGCTGGTCGTACGCCTCAATCAACAGGCGTATGAGGAGTTCATCTCTGAAGGAAGTGTGAGTCCTTCGAAGCGGCTGCCAAAGTCGAAGAAGACCCGCCGAGTCTGGGTGCGCAAGGTCGACGCCTCTGGCACCACCACTGAAGGGGATGCGCCAATCCAGCCTTCCCTTCCTGCTGACGTCCTCAGCAACCAAGATGTGCCCGTCGGTGCAGTGCATCTCTCGAGAAAACGTGCGGCTGACCACATTCCCCAGCCATCTCTCTCTCAGGCGAGGAAGATGCGTCGACGGAGCAGGGGCGCAACCAATGCCCCGCGCATCATCTCTGATGTGCCACAGAAGGTCTCTGTCTTTGACAGACTCACTCACTGTAGTGGCGAGGAGAATTTGGATTCTGAGTACTGCGCGCCCCAGCGGCCTGGTACAAAGAAGTCTAAGGCAGCACGAGCCATGCGTCCCAAACGTGCTATGCCAGCAGCAAGTCGGAAGCATGCGCTCACAATCATGCACGCTGCTGATGGTAAGCTGTATAAGGTCGACTCAGGTGCTTCTACGCCAGAAACGAGCTGACCTTCAAAGTCCTTGTCTCACTTGGGCACATCTATTGCGTGAACAACTAAGTCGAGTAAGGCAAATCCAGTGGTCTTGAACTCCCGCGCCTCCTCTGGTTGTGCGTCTGAGGTTCGTTCAAGTCACTTCAAATGTTGTTCACCCACTACTGATCGGGACGTCTGTTTGGTGTTAGATCAGGGGGCGCAACATTGACTTGACCACCCCGGTGCTTGGCCTTGCCATGCGCCTGAAGGGGGTGCGAAGGTGGCACTCTCCTCCAACGATCTGCGCAACGTAATCACTCACAAGCGCCGATCGGGAGAGTCGGCTGACAAGCACGATACGCCCCTCACAGGGCACACTTGTGCTGTGGTCACTATCAACTGCTATTGTAAGGCAGCAGTCCCACCAAGGCAGTCAGTATTCCAGCGGCTGTAATCATTGACACCCCTCCGACATCGCCTCGGGAAGAAGGTGTCAACAAAAGAAGAGCCAAGGGTTGCTTCATGCAACGTGATCTCTAACTCCTCGTCAGTCCGAAAGACGACTGGCAACTCCTCGTCCTCGTCTAAGAGCCAGCCGAGGAAAAACAAGGCAAGTGTCTCGTCCTCCGGAGTGTTTTAAGGCACTCGGGAGAGAAAGAAGATCTTGGAGGAAACTAGGGGTAGTCAGACTCTTGTCGAGCCTCCTTCCGAAGACGAAGCTGTCTTCCAAAGTACAGTTGGGGCCGATCTGCTCGAAGTCAGCCTCCCGGACATGGCTGGGGGTCATCTAGGCCCTGTAGATCTACGTCTCGAAGAAGTCCTTCAAGACGAGGGTGTCCCCCAAAACATAGCCGGGGGTAGTCTAGCCCCCATGGATCTGAGTCTCGGAGATAAAGAAGTCCTTCAAGACGGAACCAAGGGTAATCAGGCCCTTGCAGTTGCTCCCATCGAGAATGTTCTCTAGAACATAGCCGGGGGTGGCCAGGACAAAGCTCCAGGAGAGACGACTCCCATACACGAGAGTGAAGTCGAGAGTGAAGCCTTAACCGATCCATCTACTTCCAGCCGTGTCATAACAGTATACATGGCTGGGGGTGATTCCGAGTCTGATGCGCCGCCACCAGACCACGTCCAGCGCATGGACACATTAGAGGGAGGACTCAAAACCCTTTCTGCCTTCATGCAAATACTGACTCAAGCAATGTTTGGGATACGGTCAGCTTTGGCTAGGACACCTTCTATCGGTCCCGACCCAGGGGCCAATGGAGAATCAAGTGTACCCCTTCAACGGGTATCCTTGGATACGGATCGCCGAGAAGCACCTCGGACATCGGAGCCCTCAAATGCTCATCGGAGCCCTCAAATTCTCAACTTCAGGTGGTACCACCTTTCCCGACTCCCAGCTCCACGGAAAACGTGGTCGAGATGATCAGAGACTTGCGCGAGCGCTTTGAGTCCAAGAGAAGATAAGAGGAGCGCCAAAAGATGGGGATTCCCCAACCTTATCCCCTCGAGTGGAACAAAGTGGTTTATTCTCCTAAGTATAAACCACAAACACTGACGCCATACGACGGGAAGGACTCTCCTCGTCGCTATCTGACGTACTTCCAGTCTCAGATGGAACATCCTTCGAAGGAGGATGCGCTACTCACCAGCATATTTGTCGGGGCACTGAAGGGAGTGGCGTACGACTGGTACTGCAGCCTTCCCGACAATTCCATATCTTCCTTCGACGATTTGACGTGCCTTTTTGTCGACCGTTTCTACGATGGCAGAAAGGACATGACAATGGCGTCCCTTATAGAGATACGCCGGAAGGAGAAGGAAACAGTTCGAGTGTTCATCGAACGCTTCCGACAGGCCTGCTTCAGACTGCCCCCGGGCATGCCAGAACATGTACTCCTCTTCTCCTGCAGTATGAACATGCTGCCTGCAGTTAAACTCTGGCTCAACTCTACTCCTCCTTCCGACTAGAGCTCCTTGATCATTGAAGCAGAAGCCGCAAAAAAAAAGGCGGCCAATGCTCGTCATCTGGGAGTCAGTTTCCCTGCCTTTGAGGACAAGGGGAAACGGCCTGCAGCCAACAACCCCAGATGAGAGATGAAGAAAAAATAGGCGTTGACTGTCAATGCCTCAAAAGGTGCGTCAGCACCTACTCAGAAGCCTCCACTTGTACCAAGGCCAAAGGAGGTTTATTCATTCGACGACGAAGACATCCTGAAACTCTTTGAGATACTGAAGCAGGGTGACAAGATCAAGCTGTCGGACCCGAAGCGTCCCGACGAGGTTGGAAAAGTGGACAACCCGAGGTACTGTCACTACCATCGGTTTATCGGACACCCAACCAAGGACTGCTATATCCTCAAGAATTACATCCAGCGTATGATCAATGCGGATGTAATCTTCGTCGACTACGAGGAAAAGACGGGGTCAACCAATGTGGTATCACTCCAGTTCGACACCCTGTCGCCAACTACAACACAAGATAACGTCGTCCCCATCCTTAAGGCGACAATGGAGGTGGTTAACTTACCACCTACTCGTGACAATGTGAGTGGGCTCATCCCACTCACCATATCTCGGGGAGAGATCCTATAGGTTCACCCTGATCTTGTCGCCGAGGTGACTCAACCGGAGGTACGCCCTACCTCCAAATCCAAAGGCAGGAAGATCAAGTCTTGCCGCATGGTCTCTTCCTCAGTGGAAGAGGCACTTCCTGTACAGACGCGTTCACAACAGAATGCCCAACCCGACGAAGCTGCCGTTGAGGTGGTGCCTCCTTGCACCTTCCCTGCTGTCCAGGAGGAGGGCCCGTCTAAGCCCCCAGCAGCCAATAAGCAGAAGCAGATAGTAGCCCGCTTCGACAGGCCTCCGTGAAAGGAGAATGCTTCGGGGCTAGCCAAGCCCCACAACTTCGACATACTGGCACAACTGGCCAGTACTCCTGCCCGTCTTTCTCAATTTGAGCTCCTTCGTCTTTCCAAAGACACTCGCGAAGCTCTCTGTGAAGCCCTGAAGGATGCTGAGTCCTTCATCAGTCAGGTCAAGCAGCCTGAAGATCTTCCGACTGCATGCACGTACTGCCACTGTACGGATGAGGTTATCCCCAATATGACCTTCACCCCATAGGACATGCTGCTCAAGCACAACCGACACAACAGGCCGCTGTATTATACAGGGTATATCGGTTCAGTCAAGGTGAAGCAGACTCAGATCGATCTGGGGTCTTCCCTCAGCATCATCCCGAAGACGCTGCTCTCAATACTGCGGATCCCAATGTCCCGACTGGCACCCTCCAACACAACAATCAGTGGCTTCAACGCTAGCAAAAGCGAGCCACTGGACAAGATACGACTAAAGTGCCATATTGGTAACCTCAGAACTGAGGTGACTTGTTATGTCGTGGACGTCGACGTCAAGTACAACCTTCTGTTGGGTCGTCCATGGCTGCATGAGTATATGTTGGTGCCATCCACGCTCCACCAATGTTTGAAGTACATATCCACCAACAAAGTCATCCGGACGGAGTTCGCGGACATCGACCCTTTCAAAGGGATTGAAGCCTACTTCACCGATTCTGACCTGTATAAGTCACCTGACGAGGAGGAAGCCAATGATGCTGATGATGAGGCAGAAACGATAGCAGAGCCGGACATGGAGCCTGAGGTTACACCCGACGCCCCTTTGAAGATCTGACTCAATGGCAAACCGCCTCAGAAGTTACCTCCCATGAGCATTAAGCTGCCCGGGAAAGCACCAGCTGCTCCTGAAGCTCCCCTGAAGATACGGCTCAAGGGAAAGCCGTCTCAAACATCGGCTCCCCTTGTGACAAAACTACAGGGGAAGGCGCCAATCACCGGAGGCACAGTGGAGGCACCTCTGAAGGTGCGTCTTAAAGGCAAGCCGCCGCTATCCAAGCTGCCAGAAAAGGCCCGCATCGTCCTCTCGGGCTCCAAGACCAACGCTGTGGTGGACTCTCCTGATCCTACTCCAGTACTCACAGATAAAGAGCTAGGGGAATATATCTCTACTGATGTAGATGCACCCTCTCTGGACAATGTAATCCCGTGGGATAAAATCTCGTATTTCATCAATAATAGAGTGTCCTTTAATTATTCTTGTCTTCTACATTGGAATGCCATGTATACATTAGATAATGCTCTACGGTCATTGCAAACACAAATAACGATCGTCCATCATGTAAATCGAGTAGTCCCGTCCCAAGGGGTCTGTTTTATAGTCCCGTCACGGAGTCGAGACGAAGAATCCATCATCTTCGGCAAAGTTGAGCGTCATCAAGACCTCCCGCCACTCGAGCCAGAACCAGATACCGGCAGAATACAAGTCTATCGGTACACGGACAAGGCAAAGTACCTCATCCAAAAGATGGGTTATGACCTAAAAAGCAACAAAGGCCTGAACTACGGCAAGGGTCGACGTCTCCCTCTCCGGCTTCCAACACCTAAAGGAAAGCCGCATGACTACTACAATAGAACTCGACGGGGGGTAGGCTATGTCACGCCACCGTCAACTCCAGAGAGTTCGGACGCAGAAGAAGCAGAACATTCTCATTCGTCTGAAGCATCAACTTGGGATTCCGATACCAGTATCGGCTCAGTCTTCAAGAGAGTGCTGTCAGCCAACATGACATCCGCTCAACCTCAAGAAGATGAAGGCAAAGATCAAGCACCGAAATTCTTCGAAGAAGAACCCTGGGCTCAACGCCTGGGAGAATAGTGGGAGTCTCGTTTCGAATTACGTGAACCTCCCACCGAAGACGAAGTCGAGCAAATCGACCTTGGGGACGGATCTTCTTCCAAACCCATCTACATCAGCAAAAGCCTAAAAAAAGAAGACGGAGAATCTTTAATCCAGTTGGCTAAAGAGTATATCGATGTCTTCGCCAGGAACTACGAAGATATGTCGGGACATGATCCCCAGATCGCGATGTATAGGCTCAACATCTTACCTGATGCCAAGCCTATCAAACAACAACAACGACGTTTTCGTCCGGACGTCATGAACGCCATCGATCAGGAGGTAGACAAACTCTTGACCAGCAACTTCATCCGTAAAGAACAGCACCCAGATTGGATAGCCAATGTCGTCCTGTCACCTAGAAGAATGGGAAAATACGAGTTTGTATCAACTTCAGGGATCTTAACTCTGCTTGCCCGAAGGACAAATTCCCACTTCCAATCACCGACGTGATGATCGACAACACATGTGGCTTCGAACGCATGTCTTTCATGGACGGGTATTCGGGCTACTACCAGATCAAGATGTTCCCCGATGACGCAAAATACACGTCATTTAGGACTCCAAAGGGAATTTTTTGCTACACAGTGATGCCCTTCGGCTTGAAGAACGCGGGTGCGACATACCAACGAGCTATGAGTACCATTTTCCGTCAACATCTTCGCAACACCGTCGAATTCTATGTTGACGACATCGCAGTCAAGAGCCGTCTCAAAGGAGATCACCTGCAAGACCTCAAGACAGTCTTCGATCTCATGCGGGTGCATCAACTCAAGATGAACCCCGCTAAATCCTTCCTAGGGATTTCTAGCAGAAACTTCTTAGGTTTCATTATCATGGCGAAAGACATTCATGTCGATCCCGAGAAGACCAAAGCCATCCTCGACATGGACCCTTCGAAGAACCTTCGAGAGCTTCGAGGCCGGCAGGGGCGTCTGGCATATATCCGGAGGTTCATAGCAAACCTTTCCGAAAAATGTCAACCCTTCACTTAGCTCATGAAGAAGGGAGTCTCTGACGTCTAGACAGAGGAATGCCAAAAGGCTTTCGACGACATCAAGGCTTATCTGACGAGCCCGCCAGTCCTGGTGGCACCAGTCGCCGGCAAACTATTTCTCCTCTACGTCCGTGCCATGGATCATTTCCTTGGTGCTCTGCTAACTCAGAACAGCGATACAGGTTATGAGCAAACAATCTACTACCTCAGTCGAACTCTGATTGGGGCCGAACACCGGTACAATCCCGTTGAAAAGGAGTGCTTGGCTTTGGTATTTGCCATCCAAAAGACTCGTCATTATGTCTCGGGGCAGACAATTTATGCCATTTCTCGAGTCAATCCGCTCAGAGTCCTCATGACGAAGCCAGGATCATTAAACTCCCGGCTAGCTACATGGGCGATCCTGCTAACACCATACAACATGGTGTTTGTCCCACAAAAAGCTGTTAAGGGTCAAGCTCTGGCTGACTTTTTAGCTGCACACCCCATCCCGGAGTCCTCCAGGCTCTATCAAGACATCTCCGATGAGGTCCAAGAATCTAACGTCACCGAAGAAAGCTCCGTCTGGCGGATGTTTTTTGATGGCGCTTCAAGAACTGGTCCCAAAGGCCAAATTATAGCGGGAGTGGGGGTAGTCTTGGTCTCTCTCGATCAACTGGTCATCCAGCGTGCTTACTCCCTTTCGAAGCTATGCTCCAACAATGTTGTCGAGTACAACGCGCTCATTATGGGACTCCAGTTGGCACAACAGCTGGGGGTGAATCATCTGGAAGCATACGGCGACTCAAAACTCGTCGTAAACCAGATCAGAGGGCAGTACGAGGTTCGCCATGAAGATCTGGTCCCCTACCATGAAGTTGTATTGAACATCATTTTAACCTTTACCGGGTTCTTCATCGAACACGTACCTCGTCTACAAAATCTGGAGGCTGATGCTCTCGTCGGCCTCGCAGCCTCCTTGGCAGCCTTCCTCGGGACTCAACACTACGTCATAGTAGTGGGTCGAGACTTGGTCTGCCCCAAAAATAACCTGTGCTCACGAGTAGCCTATGCTATGTCAACAAGTACCGGTATTAATGTCTGAGACTGGAGATTCCCGTTCATCGACTTCGCTGTCTACAAAATTCTCCCAGAAGACCCGAAAGAAGCCGTCTCAGTCAGGAGACGCTCTCTTCGATTCTACTATGATACAGCCACTAAATGCTGTACCGACGCTCCTACGATGGACTTCTCCTTCGATGTTTGTCCAACGAAGAAGCAGCCGAAGCCCTTCGAGAAGCTCACGATGGAACCTGCGGGGCCCATCAACCTGGCCCTAAGTTGCAGGACCGACTGCGACGCATGGGCTACTACTGGCCAACCATGGTCGCTGACGCTGTCGACTATGCTAAGAAGTGCCATGCGTGCTAGCTTCACGCGGACTTCATTCATACGCCGTCAGAACCACTACATCCTACAGTCGCCTCCTGGCCCTTCGAGGCTTGGGGCATGGACATTGTAGGACCGATCACCCCTTCTTCATCGAGAGGACACCGTTTCATCCTAGCCATCACCGACTACTTCTTCAAGTGGGCAGAAGCAGTCCCGCTGGCGGAAGTAAAGAGCTCCAGGGTGATCAGCTTCATCAAACACCACGTCATCTACCATTTTGGAGTACCCCGGAGGATCATCCACGATAATGGTCCCCAGTTCATAAGCCATACTTTCAGCAGATTCTGTGACAAGAATTACATTCAAAACGTGGCATCAACCGCTTACAATCCGGCAGCAAAGGGATTGGCCGAGGTGTTCAACAAGACTATCGTCAGGCTACTCAAAAAGGTCGTGTCATCTAACAAACACGACTGGGACAAAAAGC
>JANAVB010040614.1:0-20000 GCA_029216955.1 Iris pallida
CCAATGTCAAATATTTAAGTTAGGAAAAGTTAAATGAGGAAAATATGTTAAATGAGGGAAAATATGTTGGTGGTTTTTGTCTTTGGACTAGAAAAAATAGTTCGACCATCGACTACACCAAATGGTGAATATTTCAATATAATGCATTGCTCGTGTTGAGGTGTGCACATAAGGTGTAGTAGTGGGCACAAATTTTGTGCCATGTGGGAGTATTTTCCTAGAAGAAAAAGGATTAAATCCAACAAGTATGCAGTTGATTTTTGTGTCCGGACTCGACACGGACTCCACGATGTCTCGTGCATGCACGGGAGTGTTCGGGGGGTAGGCGGGACTGGCACACTTCTATGCTGATTGTGGGATGATCTAAATATCAAACTCATTTTTGACTATGATATTTTAGTCCCACATCGGATAGGAGAAGAGATGAAGTCTCAACTCCACTCTATAAAATAGAGCCCCTTGACCTCCTTTGAAAGATGTACCAAGAAGAGAGTTAAGGGAGTCTGTAAAGTCCAGGAAGCCCGTTCAAGTCTCAAATATTGACTTACGAGCGTTCCAGAAGTTTTTCGTGAACTTGCTGGTTCCTGGGAGCAGATCGTGTTGGGACGAATCTTGCTTTGAGCAAAGGTGATCTTAATCACCCCAGCAAGAACCTTTCCTCTTCTTCTTTCTTCTTTCTTCTCCTTCATCTGAGTTGTAACTCAGTTCTGTCCGCCTGCAACTGCGATTGCAAGGAAGAACGTGAGATTTATTTTCTGATTATTGTTGCTTTTGTAATCGGATTTATATTATAGTGTTCCTCTTGGATCTAGAGAATAATCAGAAGGTGAACGTTTGTTGAACCTCTGATCTCGACATCGAGTCTACCATCTTTGATCAAGCCCCGGGACTAACAATCTCAAAGCAAGATCCTTGTAGATGGAAAACTCTCGTGCTTCTCTCATCGATACCAGCTATAACAAGTTGGAAAAATTCGACGGAGAACATTTCCAAATCTGGAAGAGGAAGGTCACCCTTAATCTTCAACTCGTGGACGTAGACCATGTGTTGATTGAGGATGAACCGACGATTCCAGAAGGAGGAACTGCCGATACTACTGCTGCTGCACTCGTCAAGCAGAGCAAATGGAAGAGAGAAAACAACATATGTAAACTGCTGATACTCAATTCTATGGAAGACTCTCTGGCTGAGTCATATTCCAAGAAGGAGAATGCCAAAGAGATCTGGGATTCTTTGGATAAGCTATATGAAGATGATGAGAACAGTTCCAAAATCTTCATCGTCGAGAAGTACCACAAGTGGCTCTTCGAAGACGAGATGTCGATGCTACCTCAAGTAAAGAAATTCCTGAAGTTGCGCCAGAAGTTAGATGACGAGAAGATGCCCCTCGTTGACAAGTTTGTCATTGGAGGGATAGTCTCGAAACTTTCTGCTGGTTGGAGCAACTTCTATGCTAGAATGCATCGGAAGAAGCTGGACATTAGCTTGGAAGATCTTTTACAAGAGATACACATTGAGGACGAAATGCGATCTCAACAGAAGATGGACTCTCTGTCCAAACAACTGGCTAAGGCCAACTTGGTGCAGACAAGAGAGTTCAAGGGGAAGCAGGTGGCTTTTCATTACAAGAAGAAGGACTCCACTAAATCTAAAAGTGAATGGTCCTTCGTTTAAGCAACAGAAGTCCAAGTCCCACGTGACTTGCTTCAACTGTGACAAGAATGGCCACTACATGAGTGAATACAAATCCAAGCCCAAACCAAAATAGCAGGTATAGCTAAACTTGGTTATTTTGATTACTTAACTTGGTTGCTAGTGTTGCACAGGTTGAGTTATCTAGCGTGGTAGCTGACTAGTGGTCTGACACTAGTACATATGACCACGTGTGCTCTAAAAGGAGCTGTTCACCAAGGACGAGCCATGTTATGACGAAGGTCTCGATGGCGAACATATATCTAGCAGAAGTTCTGAAGATCGAGACAATGGTTATTAACCACCGACAATGATACTGAAATGCGTGTTGCACGTACCAAAGATTTTTTGGCGATCTGATCTCAGAAAGTCTGTTATCTGATACAGACTTGAAAGATGGACATTCGTACTAGCCAGATGGTAATTTCTTGACGAGGAACATGCTTCAAAAAGATGTTCGGTGCTGAAGGAATGTTCGAACTTATGCTGATGGCGATGAAGTTACTTCATTGAGTGGACTGAGAGTTGTTCTATGATAGAAGCAGAATCAAGCTGTCCTACCGGGACCTTATCTTCAGAATGTGGGGGTAAGGAGGTGGAGGAGTTTAAGGTCTGTGTAGATACAAGACTGTTGGGAAGCTGCTCAGACGATTGAACTAAAGTACTGATCATCTGGAGTTAGTACACTCAGATATCTGTAACTTTTATCAATTCTCCACAGAGGCCGGTTCGAAGTGTTTCACGAAGTGCACGTTCGCATGACTTCTCAAGTAGAAGGATGCAGCATTCGAGTAGTTCAGAGACTTCAGGGCTGAAGCTGATCGAGATGTAGAGTATAGGTCTCATGAATTCGCATCGTTCTGCAAAGAACATGGAATCATCAATGAGATTACTGCTCCGTATTCTCCTCAATCTAACGGGATAGCGGGGAGGAAGAACAGAACATTGACAGAAATGATGAACTCAATGCTGCTAACTACGAGTCTTCCTAAATGCTAATGGGGAGAAGCTGCATTGACGACCACTTTTATTCTAAATAGAGTGCCGTATGCAACTTCGGACGTAACTCCTCATGAACACTGGTTCAAAGTCAGACCTAACTTGAATGTCATTCGAGTGTGGGGGTCTCTGGCTTATGTGAAGCTCCCAGGTCTGAAGTTTCAGAAGCTGGGGACTAGGACTACGAATATGATCTTCTTGGGGTATGCCGAGAAGAGTCATGCTCGAAGATTTCTTGAAATTGAGTCAAATCATATCATCGAATCTCGTGAAGACAATTTACAAGGCACAAGAATATTGTTCTTACGGATAAACTGGAGAACAATAAGGGTGTGCAAGAAACTAAAGTTTTCAAGAAAGAAGTAGTCCAAGAAGATGTTGTTGTTGAAACAACGGTTGAACCAGAACTCGCTGAGCCGTCGTCGAAGCGAGCGAGGAGGCCGAAGAACTTCGAAGATGACTTCATCACCTATCATGTGGAAGCAGATCCGCTTACCTATGATGAGGCGATGAAGACCAGAGATGATGTTTTCTGGAAGGAGGTGATTGACAATAAAATTGATTCCATCACCTCAAATAACACTTGGGTGTTGGTTGATCTTCCTGAAGGAGCGAAATCCATCGGATGCAAATGGATCTTTAAGAAGAAGATGAAAGTAGATGGAACTATTGACAAGTTCAAAGCCAGGTTGGTGGCCAAGGAGTTTTCTCAGAAGCAGGGGATCGACTACTTTGACATGTATGCTCCAGTAGCCCGGATGACCACCATCAGAATGTTGATTGCTCTCTGTGAAACCCGTGAAATTTTAGACCGCATTTTAAATTTTAATTGTGTTGCTAAATAATTTTGCTAGAATAAAATTATATATTATTTACGAGTTTATGAAAAAAAATTAAATTAAATAAGAATTTTTTTTTGTCAACCCAGACCCGAACCCGGTTCGAATCCAATTGAAACTTAAAATATTTTTTAAATTGAATTTTAGAATTTTAAAATATTAGTTATAATTTTCTAAAGAAATTAAAGCTATTTTTACATTTGGACCAAAAATGACTTTATAAGCTTTTTAGTTGAAGCTTTTATATTTGGCTCAAACCTCAAATGATTTTAACCTTTAGTCCAAGAAACCATTTTTTAGCCTTGGTTTAAAACCATTCTTACTCAAAAGAAAACCAAGCCCATGTATCTTAGGCCCAAAGCCATTTTTTTAACTCTTTAAAGCCAATAGCCCAAAACCATCCTTGTGAACCTATTATCCATAAACCATTTAGGAACCATTAACCCATTTGCACTTTTGGAATGAATATTAGCATCCATTCTAATATTCAGTAGCTTTCTATAAACCGAAGGAGTCCATTCCTTTCCAACCCGACCAAACCCGTTGACGGTCGAATTTTTCGCCGCCGCCACCGCCGGCCGGCCATGATGGCGTGGCTCTCCGACTTCGTAACTTCTTCCCCCTTCTCCCTATAAAACCCCCTCTACTCCAACCATCACCACTCCTATCTTCTTCTTCATCCCCAATTTCTCCTAGCCCTAACTTCGACCACCACCCGACTCCGGCGATCCGCCCCTGACCGAACCCTCCAACCGGTGCACCCCCTCCCGAGGCCGATCCCGACGCCGGCGCCACCGTCGCCCGCCGTTCCCGGGCTGCCCGATCCCCTTGCGCGCGTGACCGGTCCGTCCAGCTGTTGTCCAGAGTTTCCCTGTCCCCGGTGAGCTTCCGTGCGCGACCCGTTGTCCGATCCCGAGCTTCGGTTACGTTTACGCAGCCGTACCCCGGCAAGGCGTGTCCCGAGTCCGAGGCAACCCTTCGGATTCCGTCGATTTGGGTAATTTCTAGATAATCACAGTAGTTCGTCCCTCCCAACGTGTCTGTGATGATAAATTGGTCCCCGAACTCTCTACGGGAATTCAAAATTTTGCTACGTTATGGTTTCCGGGAATTTCGGAACCATTCTTGGCTTATGTTCTGTGGTTTTTTCTATGTTCTGATCATTTCGGGTTTTTCCGAGAACTATTCGGAATTATTCTGATGGTTTGGATAATTATTTGCTGGTGTCGGAATTTAGAGAAACTTTCAGAAAAGTTTCTGTTGCGGTTTTGAATTTGGATTTCCCGAATTAAGTTGGTAGTATTGGTTCTGAGATTTATTTGGTTTCTTATATATGTTGGTTGAAATTTTTTAGTTCGGTTGAGTTTTGGTTTTCTTCCGAAGTTCATTTCGGATTTCCGAATAATATTTCGGGAAGGTTCTATGGACTGGGATTGCGATATTATTATGTAAATTATGGTTGGAATTTATAAATGGTGATTATGGCACACTTCCCAGTTTTTGGGTTGACCAAAAATAGAGGAATTGCTGCCGGATTTTTCTATAAAATTTAATTATATAATTTTAAAATTGTTTTTCGGAAAAGAATATTATTTTGGATTTTTGGACGACGACCGTATTGGTCAATGGGACCTGGCTAAGTGCAAACGAAACCGGTTTCGCCCGGACGTTGAGGCATTAGCTATTTTTGTGACGATTGGACCAAGTCTGAGACTCGTAATTTAATTTAATTTAATTTAATAGTTTTATTTTGTAATTAAATTGTAGGACAATTTTAAGAGCTAACAAATATTTTTTCTTATTTCAATTTATGTAAAATAATTTGTAAGGGCATAAGCCCAGCTTTTCTATTTCTTTCTCTGTGGCCTTTAATTATTGTAGCATAGTTTTTTCTTTCTTTTTTCTGGTTTTACTGGTTTTAGCGTAGACGTGTAGAATTAAAATAAATATTATTTGATATAAAAAAATTAATGAGATTTTCTCACATTAAATTACAAATTGGTAGTTTAACAAACTCATGATTTCTCATTTAAAAGAAAGTCTAGTTTTATATATATATTATCAAAAATACAAAGTTTTGCCAAATAATCGGTAATTGCTATTTTTCTCCAACTAAACCAGTAACATGTTTATTCCATATAAATGACAACGAACGCATCTTATGACATTAGACGGTTTTTCTGGTAATTAATTATTAAACTAAAACTTGATTAGGATCAATTCTAGAGATTGCAACTAGCACACCTAGATATGGTTCAACTTTGGTTCTAAGTCTGGAATCTCAAATGTAGAATTTCAAGGAAGTGTTTGACCTAGTTCCCCGGTACAGACTCTCGATCCAGTCACAATAACAAAGGCAAGTGCAGTTATGTCTATTTGGTAATTTATCTAGTAATTGTTTTATTGCAATTTTAAACTACATTGCTACACGGAACTCTCTCCTAGAGTATTGATTGTGGAACTCTTTACTAGAGTTCGAATATTGACTCATTGATTGAATCTGATTGACTCGGGATATTGGGGGAGTAGTGTAGCGTCTATGACCAATACCCCCATATTGCATTGATTGTACGAGCTGATTCCTCCTATACACGAGGATAGGCCGGACCGTATCATTAGAATATAATTGAATCATTCCAAGCCGGTCATAGTTCGTTGCCTATTTAAATTACATTGTTTTGATTGTAGAATTGTTGGAAAATATTGCTCAAGTATTTTAAATTATTTAATATTGCAAATTTCAAAATTATTATTTGAATTGTTGAATATTCATAATTTTTACTTTGCTCCCTCCTGACTGGAGACCAACATTTTTAGGTGATTGCGTCGTCGAGGATCTGATGTCTAACTCTGGTCCCGCAGAACTTGGAACCCCAGAATCTTAAGAGCTGGATTAGTATTTATTTTTCTTTTGGAAACAAGTATAATAATTGAATGTTGTATTAATGTTTGTTGTATTTCAGGCTTTTCAAATTGAATAAAAGATTTTATATTCGTTATAATTTTATCTGCATATGTTTCACTACTGAATACAGCTTACTGTCGCCGTCTCAACAACGGTACAGGCTGGGCATGATCCGATTCGACCCAACAATTTGGGATCGGGTCGTGACATATTTTTAGTGGTGGCCCATGCAGGTCAGATATGTGAATTGGTCTAGTCAACTTAGTCTAGACCATCGCGCAGTTCTGTAACTTGGCCTAAGGATAGTTGAGACTTTAGAAAAAACAGACTTTAGAAACAACTAGAACACTTAGATGATATACACCATGTTACATTTTAGGGCAAAAAATTATTTACTTAAATATCTATTTTTGTCTACTTATAGATTCGTAGGATACCTTGTTTGTGTTTGTATCTAAACCTTATCTAGATTAAGTTGATTGTACCTTTGATACCTTTGACTTTCGAGATTATATTCCTACCATAATTTTCAGGTTCTAGTATACCTTAGGATTTATTTCTTTTTTGGAATAAGATTGAATTCTTCGGTCTTCTTCTTCTTTATCAAACCTAATTTCGAATTCTTCATTGGTTGATCAAATCTTACTTCTCTACCTTTAATTAAAATCATGATTCGTTCGATATGTAGAATTTCAAATTCTCTTAGCAACCCTGATAAATTCTTATCTACCCAATATATATCCATAACCATCATCCAATCTTTTGCCTTGATCTCCTTTCCAATTGACTGACTTTCTCGGAATCAATCGTGAATTAAATTCTTCTGGGACCATTAAACCTCAAGGTCAGTTATTGCCAGAAGAATTAAGTTCAGTTTAGTCAGTTCATGATTCTCTTAAAGGAGTTATTTTCAATTTCAATATTGATTGTTATCTCCTAAGTTATTCCAAAGACCGAGAATATTCTCATCTGTTGACTTCCTCCATTCATCTTGAACCCCTACTCTCTCTATGCAATTTTTTGATCAAATCAAGGCCTAGAAAGCTTCTATGATCATGAAGCAGGAGCGGTCAGAAAATTGATCACATTTTGAATCCATTCTATCCTTAAATTTCCTTTAGTCATGGAAAAATGATTATAATTGAGCTGTCTCAAAGATATTTCATTCTTTGCTAGACAATCTCGACTTAACTTCTTTTCAATAAGACTTGCCTTCTCTCAATTATCCAACAAATTTTCAATTTTCCTTAGTTGTGAAATTCTGTATTCCCTGAGTGATTTATCGGGAATATTTTAATTGGTCTTTCTTACTTAATCCGAAGCTGTGATGCTTCTATCTTACCTTGTGTCTAACTCAATTATTCAAATCAAGGTTGATCGTTTTATCTTTGGAAAAGAATATCGGAGAACAGATACTCCTCTTGATTTTAGCCCCAGTCTCTTGAATCTCAAACACATATTTTGATAAATCCCTTGATCTCAGAAGAACAGTCATCTATATTTTCCATCCTGTTTAGAACTTTAAACTCGTTTGAATTTTTGAAATTCCTCTGAAATTCACATGGACAAAGCTGAGGAAATATTTAGCAACCTAACATGACTCCACACATTTACGTGATAGTCATTTATCTGAATTATGAAAAAACTGCAAGTTTACTGCAGCTAGTTGTGCACTGGCGAGGCATAAACTCTAAAGTTGAAATAATGACAGGTAATCGTTAGGTTTCCAAATATTATTGAGACTTTGTTCTATGTTTGCTTAGCCATAAAATGGATAAAGTTGGAAGATTACTCGGTAAACTAAATTATTCAAGTTATGGAGTCAAAAAATTCATTGCAGTCAGGTGCACACTGGCGAGGCATGAATTTGAAACAAAGTGACTTGAAAATAGTGGTTTTCGAATATTAATAAGACTATATTCATATCATGGTTATCTCTAATCATTCTGAGGATTTGTATTCTAGCATTTGCTCCCACTTCCAGAAATGATCTATCGAATTATATTCTTGTCATGGCTATTTTAATCACCTTCACTATCTTAAAATCATACAATTTGTTGATTTTTTCCTGAGTCTTAAACTTCATACCTCATCCCAATTTGAATTAAAAAAAAAATTGTCCCTCATTTCGGAAAATTATATTATCTTTTGTTCCTCAAATAAATTATTGATGTCGTATTCTTTTTGACCTTTCTGTTTTATTTGATCTCATTTTAAAACTTTAAACTTGTTATGATTATTTAATTTATACCTCGATTTTACTCGTGCCTCAAATGATTTTGATCATAACAAATATTCTAACTTTATCACAGATGATTTTAAAACATGCTTATATTTTATCTAGCAATCATGTCTCGAATTTGAGTATGCCAGATGATTTAAAATTGGAATGATCCATTTCAGGAAAATTATGGAGAACATGAATTTTGATATATATATATATATATATATATATATATATATATATATATATATATATATATATATATATAACACTTGTGATTGAACTTAAATCTAAGAAGGAAAATTAATGAAGATCAAATATTGACATGGTAGGTTAGAGGTTGTTGAATGATAAGTATGGAGATGCACTTTAGGAAGATGCATGATAAATCAGAGAATATATAAAGGATGACCAAAACAAGAAATTTAGATTTAAGGCGTAATTAATTAAGGATGAAGGGTACCAATATTAGAAACCCGAAATGGAAAGAATATACAAGTTGAAAGATGTAATAAAATATACTTTTGACAGAAAAAAGTTTAGTCAAAGTAATACAATAAAAGCAAAGTGAAGGATTTGAGCTTAATCATGATAAATAAAATTTATAGGGAGTTCAGGAGCAATGAGGAATCAGAATCAAGATATATACATGTTAGTCTAAAATCACAAGAGTGATCACTTATGAGTAAGAAATGATAAAACTTTACGGATCATGACAAATAAGAGTGTTGGACTTTAAATATGATATTGGGTACCAAGGCTTGATACTGAAGTAGTAAGACAAGACATAGTCATAGAGTTAAAAATTTGAACATGTTAGAAAACTGAAAGAAGTACATACTATATTGCAAGATAGATGATATGTGAAAATATGGAAGACAAATTTTCTAAGGTAATTGACAATTCAGGAATGGAAACGAGAACTCATAATCATGGAGAACGACTTTATTCATAAGGAGGGAAGAATATACGATTGATATATGACAGTTAAGTCTAGTTAGACATGAAGATATTAAAGAATAATACTCAGACTGTTTGAGGCATGATTGCATGATTATACCTCTGACCCTGCCTTTAAATTTCGAGGACGAAATTTTCTAAGGAGGAAAGGTTGTGAAACCCGTGAAATTTTACACCGTATTTTAAATTTTAATTGTGTTGCTAAATAATTTTGCTAGAATAAAATTATATATTATTTACGAGTTTATGAAAATTATTTTTTAAATTAAATAAGAATTTTTTATGTCAACCCAGACCCGAACCCGGTTCGAATCCAATTGAAACTTAAAATATTTTTTAAATTAAATTTTAGAATTTTAAAATATTAGTTATAATTTTCTAAAGAAATTAAAGCTATTTTTACATTTGGACCAAAAATGACTTTATAAGCTTTTTAGTTGAAGCTTTATATTTGGCCCAAACCTCAAATGATTTTAACCTTTAGTCCAAGAAACCATTTTTTAGCCTTGGTTTTAAAACCATTCTTACTCAAAAAAAAAACCAAGCCCATGTATCTTAGGCCCAAAGCCATTTTTTTAACTCTTTAAAGCCAATAGTCCAAAACTATCCTTGTGAACCCATTATCCATAAACCATTTAGGAACCATTAACCCATTTGCACTTTTGGAATGAATGTTAGCATTCATTCTAACATTCAGTAGCTTTCTATAAACCGAATGAGTCCATTCCTTTCCAACCCGACCAAACCCGTTGACGGTCGAATTTTTCGCCGCTGACACCGCCGGCCGGCCATGATGGCGTGGCTCTCCGACTTCGTAACTTCTTCCCCCTCCTCCCTATAAAAGCACCTCTACTCCAACCATCACCACTCCCATCTTCTTCTTCATCCCCAATTTCTCCTAGCCCTAACTCCGACCACCACCCGACTCCGACAATCCGCCCCTGGCCGACCCCTCCAGCCGGCGCACCCCCTCCCGAGGCCGATCCCGACGCCGGTGCCACCGTCGCCCGCCGTTCCTGGGCCGCCCGACCCCCTTGCGCGCGTGACCGGCCCGTCCAGCTGTTGTCCAGAGTTTTTCTGTCTCCGACGAGCTTCCGTGCGCGACCCGTTGTCCGATCCCGAGCTTCGGTTACGTTTACGCAGCCGTACCCTGGCGAGGCGTGTCCCGAGTCCGAGGCAACCCTTCGGATTCCGTCGATTTGGGTAATTTCTGGATAATCACAGTAGTTCGTCCCTCCCAACGTGTCTGTGATGATAAATTGGTCCCCGAACTCTTTACGGGAATTCGGAATTTTGCTACGTTATGGTTTCCGGGAATTTCGGAACCATTCTTGGCTTATGTTCTGTGGTTTTTTCTATGTTCTGATCATTTCGGGTTTTCCCGAGAACTATTTGGAATTATTCTGATGGTTTGGATAATTATTTGCTGGTGTCGGAATTTAGTGAAACTTTTAGAAAAGTTTCTGTTGCGGTTTTGAATTTGGATTTCCCGAATTAAGTTGGAAGTATTGGTTCTGAGATTTATTTGGTTTCTTATATATGTTGGTTGGAAATTTTTAGTTCTGTTGAGTTTTGGTTTTCTTCCGAAGTTCATTTCGGGTTTCCGAATAATATTTCGGGAAGGTTCTATGGACTGGGATTGTGATATTATTATGTAAATTATGGTTGGGATTTATAAATGGTGATTATGGCACACTTTCCAGTTTTTGGGTTGACCGAAAATAGAGGAATTGCTGTCGGATTTTTTTATAAAATTTAATTATATAATTTTAAAATGGTTTTTCGGAAAAGAATATTATTTTGGATTTTTAGGCGATGACCGTATTGGTCAATGGGACCTGGCTAAGTGCAAACGAAACCGGTTTCGCCCGGACGTTGAGGCATTAGCTATTTTTGTGACGATTGGACCAAGTCTGAGACTCGTAATTTAATTTAATTTAATTTAATAGTTTTATTTTGTAATTAAATTGTAGGACAATTTTAAGAGCTAACAAATATTTTTTTCTTATTTCAATTTATGTAAAATAATTTGTAAGGGCATAAGCCCAGCTTTTCTATTTCTTTCTCTATGGCCTGTAATTATTGTAGCATAGTTTTTTCTTTCTTTTTTCTGGTTTTGCTGGTTTTAGCGTAGACGTGTAGAATTAAAATAAATATTATTTGATATAAAAAAAATTAATGAGATTTTCTCACATTAAATTACAAATTGGTAGTTTAACAAACTCATGATTTCTCATTGAAAAGAAAGTCTAGTTTTATATATATATTATCAAAAATACAAAGTTTTGCCAAATAACCGGTAATTGCTATTTTTCTCCAACTAAACCAGTAACATGTTTATTCCATATAAATGACAACGAACGCATCTTATGACATTAGACGGTTTTTCTGGTAATTAATTATTAAACTAAAACTTGATTAGGATCAATTCTAAAGATTGCAACTAGCACACCTAGATATGGTTCAACTTTGGTTCTAAGTCTGGAATCTCAAATGTAGGATTTCGATGAAGTGTTTGACCTAGTTCCCCGGTACAGACTCTCGATCCAGTCACAATAACAAAGGCAAGTGCAGTTATGTCTATTTGGTAATTTATCTAGTAATTGTTTTATTACAATTTTAAACCACATTGCTACACGGAACTCTCTCCTAGAGTATTGATTGTGGAACTCTTTACTAGTGTTCGAATATTGAATCATTGATTGACTCGGGATATTGGAGGTGTAGTGTAGCGTCTATGACCAATACCCCCATATTGCATTGATTGTATGAGCTGATTCCTCCTATACACGAGGATAGGCCGGACCGTATCATTAGGATATAATTGAATCATCCCAAGCCGGTCATAGTTCGTTGCCTATTCAAATCACATTATTTTGATTGTAGAATTGTTGGAAAATATTGCTCAAGTATTTCAAATTGTTTAATATTGCAAATTTCAAAATTATTATTTAAATTATTGAATATTCATAATTGTACTTTGTTCCCTCCTGACTGGAGACTAACATTTTTAGGTGATTGCGTCGTCGAGAATCTGATGTCTAACTCTGGTCCCACAGAACTTGGAACCCCAGAATCTTAAGAGCTGGATTAGTATTTATTTTTCTTTTGGAAACAAGTGTAATAATTGAATGTTGTGTTAATGTTTGTTGTATTTCAGGCTTTTCAAATTGAATAAAAGATTTTATATTCGTTAGAATTTTATCTGCATATGTTTCACTACTGAATATAGCTTACTGCCGCCGTCTCAACAACGGTGCAGGCTGGGTATGATCCGATTCGACCCAACAATTTAGGATCGGGTCGTGACACTCTCGCGACGATACATAAGATGGTGATATATCAGATGGATGTAAAAACAGCATTCCTGAATGGCAAGCTGACCGAAGAGATCTACATACAACAACCAGAAGGGTTTGTCATCAAAGGTCTTGAAGACAAAGTCTGCAAGTTGGTGAAATCTCTGTACGGTTTAAAGCAAGCTCCCAAAATATGGCATGAGAAGTTTGACAAAGTCATAAGATCAAATAGCTACAGGATCAGTGAAACAGACAAGTGCGTCTATACGAAGTTTGCTGACGGAAGAGGAGTCATCGTTTGTCTATACGTGGATGACATGCTAATCCTAGGTACGGATATAAGCTGTGTCACAAAGACAAAGAAGTTCCTCTCGACGAAGTTCAGTATGAAGGACTTGGGGATGCTGATGTTATCTTGGGACTCAAGATCATCCGGACAGACACTGGACTAGCGCTGTCACAGTCTCATTATATTGAGAAGATGATCACTCGTTACGGATATCAGGATCTTCCAGGGATCGATACGCCGTACAAGTGTGATCTGAAACTGAAGCCTAATTCAAGGTAAAGCGTCAGGCAGCTGGAGTATACAAGCGTAATCGGGAGTTTGATGTATGCTACTACTGCCACAAGGCCTGACATAGCTTTCGCTGTGGGAATGATGAGTCATTTCATGAGCAACCCAGGCATTGAGCACTGAAAAGCTGTGAAGCGGGTTATGAGATATCTCAAGAAGACTCAGACATATGTACTGTACTACAGCGGAGATCCGCCGGTAGTGGAAGGCTTCAGTGATGCCAGTTGGTGCTCAAAAGTGGAGAGCGAGAGGTCCAAAGGTGGATACATTTTCACAATGGATGGAGCTGCTATATCGTGGAAATCGAAGAAGTAGACTATGTTCTCGCGGTCATCCATGGAATCTGAGTTCTTTGCACTTGATACCGCAGCGGAGGAAGCAGAATGGCTTTGGGAGCTCATGTATGATCTTCCAGTGGTTGGGGCACAAATACCGACGATACCGATATACTGCGACAATCAAGCGACTGCGGCAGTGGCATCAAATGACCTCTTCAACGGGAAGAAGATGACTGTGCGGTTGAAGCACAGGGCAGTACACGATCTCATCAAGAGGGGTGTTATTGCAGTGATTGATGTTCGGAGTCAGGAGAGCCTGGCGGATCCATTCACCAAGGGCCTCAAGCGCCAGCTGGTCGATGACACAGCTTGTAAAATGGGCTTGAAGGCATTCTGATATTGTGTTATTACAATCCTACCATAAAGTTTTATGCTATTAGTTCAAAGAGAAATCTACTAGGCATCTAGCTTTTGGTTCAAGGAAGGACTATTAACCAGAAGAATATCAGGAACGGTAGGTACTTGTCCTCTGTGACATGGAGAGGTTACGGACCTACAACCACTGTTGTCTACTGTTATTTTCTGCAGAAAACGGATCCTGTGGGAAGGATGGCTTAAATACCTTAATGAGTTCTGAGGCAGAGTGAATGCCTGGAGTGCTTTACAGGAAGCACGATAGCGCAGCACTACAAGGAGTGTAACTCCATGCTACAGTGGGGTGACTCCACCATGAGGTTCCCAGTTAGGGGTAATGCCTCGACTTTGCAAGCCAAGTCACAACGGAGTAGTACCGCAAATAGGCAGGTAGCCTAATGCTGTATGATAATCGTAATAAAGAGAGGTAGACAGCACTACAAAGAGGACGATGTCCTCATGTTACAGTGGCATGACACCACGAAGAGGTACCAGGTAGGGTAAAGCCTCGGCTTTGCGAGCCATGTCATAGCGGCGTAACACCGCATGGAAGCGCAATGCTTCATGCTGGGTAGTTTGGCACTACAAAGAGGCCTGTGACCTCATGCTACAGTAGTATGACACTACGATGAGGTACCCAGGTGGGGTAAAGCCTCGGCTTTAAGCCATGTCATAGCAGCATAGAACCGCAAAGAAGCGCAATGCTTCATGCCATGACTCTTTATAAAGAACTCACCTATAGTGTATGGACAGAGATATCAGGCCGTCTCTTGAGGGTAAACTTGTAGACGCCCAAAAATTATACACTGAAATCAGGCTGGCACAAGGCCTTCAATGTTCAGCCAGAAGCACAGTTGATGTCATTATGTGAGTAGGAAGAATTGCAGTTATGGTACAGAATTCAAGGCTTAGTCCATTCTTGTATCATGCTGTTATTTAGCCTATGCGGAAAGATTCAAGACGTAGCGACGTCTCTCCTAATGCATGATGGACAGTCACTGTGGGGAACGCTCAACCCATATATTGAGATATGTGGAGGATTATTGGTGTTTTTGCCTTTGGACTAGAAAAGATAGTCCCACATCGGCTACACCAAATGGTGAGTATCTAAATATAATGCATTGCTTGTGCTGAGGTGTGCGCACGAGGTGTAGTGGGGCACAAGTTTGTGCCATGTGGGAGTATTTTTCTAGAAGAAAAAAGGATTAAATCCAACAAGGATGCAAGTTGATTTTTGTTGTACGGACTCGGACTCAGACACGGACTCCAGGATGTCTCGTACATGCACGAGAGTGTTTGGGGGTAGGCGTTGACTGGCACACTTCTATGTTGATTGTGGGATGATCTAAAATATCAAACTCTATTTTTGAGTATTGGTATTTTAATTAGTCCCACATCGGATAGGAGAAGAGGTGAAGTCTCAACTCCACTCTATAAATAGAGCCCCTTGGCCTCCTTTGAAAGATGCACCAAGAAGAGAGTTAAGGGAGTCTGTAAAGTCCAGGAAGCCAGTTCAAGTCTCAAATATTGACTTACGAGCGTTCCAGAAGTTCTTCGTGAACTTGCTGGTTCCTGTGAGCAGATCGTGTTGGGACGAATCTTGCTTTGAGCAACGGTGATCTTAATCATCCCAACAAGAACCTTTCCTCTTCTTCTTTCTTCTTTCTTCTCCTTCATCTGAGTTGTAACTCAGTTCTGTCCGTCTGCAACTGCGATTGCAAGGAAGAACGTGAGATTTATTTTCTGATTATTGTTGCTTTTGCAATCAGATTTATATTATAGTATTCCTCTTGGATCTCGAGAATAATCAGAAGGTGAACGTTTGTTGAACCTCTGATCTCGACATCGAGTCTACCATCTTTGATCAAGCCCCGGGACTAACAAAATAAAACCATATTTGGTTTAAAAGTACGGTTTAGGAGTGAGGATTATAGAAAGTTAAGTGAGAGTTTATTTCACCTTCTTCATCTATTTTTTTAACCCTCCAATTCGGAGGGTTAACGAGGAGGATTGAGGGATTTTGTTTAAAAAGTCATAAATATCCTTTATTTGTTCTATAAAATATCATAATTTTTTTTCCATTTTTTTTTGTTTTCAACATGTTGCTCCGTAACTTCCTAATTTGTAAAAATATTTGTCAAGTTCTAATCAAAATTTTAATCAAATCTAAAATTATGACATATGTAATAAGACTATTTTTGTAACTATCATATTTTTATTAATCCTCCACTCACTCAAAATCTCCAATTCAAGCAATAGTTATTAAATACCCTCAACTTAACTTTTCCTCCAATACAAACAATATTTTATGGTATTAACTCTAGTCCCCCTCATTTAATCCCACTCAACTCTGCTTATTCTTTTTCTCCTCAATCCAAGCAGTTACACATTCATCTTCAATTAACGTTTTCTCAATCTTCGACCCCAGCTAGACTTCATGATAGGTGAGCCAATTCTAGTGAATATTAAAGATTATGTTAACATGGGTTCTAAGAGTTATTTAAATGCACATTCTAAATTGACAATTTTTTTTTTACCGATCGCCATAAGCTAGGATGATGTAGGTGTACACAAAAGTCACCAGTAGCAATGTCGAACTAGCATCCAAGTCGCCATATTCAATGGGGAGTTGGTGTGTTAATTTAAAATTTTCACATACTGAACATACAACCCGCGAGAGACGTGTTTTGAAAATTTTACATATTAGTCATTGTCAAATGATTTGCATATAAGTTTATCTTTATTTGACCGCGCTGATACAAATTTACATCTTTTTGTACGGACCATTGATTGCGACGAGACTTACGTCGTAACATCGTCAAATTACTCATGTGAGGATATTTCAACGAGTTCTGCGATACTTTTCTAGCGTCAATTCAATCCCGATAACACTCCTAAAAAGTGTCACATAACTCACTGAAAATAGTTCCATAGAGATGGTTCAATGCTACAGATTCAACAATGTAGGTCTCGCCGTGACTAGAGGTTTGCAGGAAGAGACGTGAGTCACATCGATGCGATCAAATTAAAATATTATATACAAATCATTAAAATATAAATGACTTATACGTAAAAAAAAAAAAAAAAAAAATTTAAATTCCTATTCAAGAAACTTTGCATTTCTTTTTTCAGGGTAAGTCATTTTATATTTAATGATTAATGAAAGCCATTAATTTATATTTTAAGAATTTCTATATAAATTTAATT
This sequence comes from Iris pallida, assembly GCA_029216955.1. Lineage (NCBI taxonomy): Eukaryota > Viridiplantae > Streptophyta > Magnoliopsida > Asparagales > Iridaceae > Iris > Iris pallida. The sequence continues at coordinate 17,395 of JANAVB010040614.1, forward strand.
TCAATTTTACTACATCGATATAGACTCACATCTTTTCGTAAGTATCTAGGATCACGACAATGACTATATACGGTTGGATCCTCAGCGTCGAAATACCCTTATATTTTTCAGCGAGTTCTGCGACACTTTTTATAGCATTACTCGTGCAGTGTCGTACTTTCGATTTTGAGGTCTGAGGCGAACTCTAAAATTGGTGCCCTCAAAGCTTAATGTTCATGTCATATTATATTGTAGTAGTGCTTTGCAAACGGATTTTTTTTTTTACCAAATTGTTTACTTATTAGAGGCACGTTTGCTTATCTAGAAACGAACGCTATGCAATCAAATGATATTATCATAATTTTTCAACAAATAATAATAATTAAGAACAAATAAACAATCAACAATAAATATAAACATATTTTATTTCTCAATTTCTTTATTACTTGATTTCAATCTTAATAGGAATAACTATACAATAAAATGACAAAATTGTTTTTTTCCTTTAATAAATTGGTCTACCACATATAAAGATAATCAACAATTTATATAAAAATATATATATTAATAAATTATAAAACTCTTTAGTAACTGATTTTAGTATGTTTTTTAGTCCAAGAGTCGACATATGGATTCTCTTTCTAAAAAACCTACAAAAAAATTATTAATTTATTTTTAAAAATTCACCTGTGGAGCAATCAGCAACGTGGAGGAGAAAAAGAATTAAGGAAGTGCTTGGAGCCAACAATGAGAATAGGAAGAAAGTGCTTGTCCTCTTTTGAATATATAAAAAAGAAAAATGCTTGTCCCTCAAGTACAACCGGCGATATGCAAGCAATTACAAACCCTAATAAAGTATTCCAATTATAAGGCCTTTGTTTGCTTTGCTGCACACAAAGAACTGAACTGGGCTCAATTGAATGGACTATGTTATACATATATACTAAAAAAATAAAATTTTGGTGCCCCTAAAATTTTTGGGCCCGAGGCAAGTGCCTCATGGGCTTCCTACTAAGTCCGGCCCTGTACTCGTGGCCCCACCGGTGATATACTCCGAAAAAGTGTCGTAGAACTTGTTAAAAATATCCTCATAATGATAGTTCGACATGCAGATACAACGATATACTCGTCGTGATCCAAGGTCCGCATGACAAGATTTGAGTCCGTATAGGCACGGTCAGATAGAAAATAAACATATATACAAATCATTATATAAAATATAAATAACTTATATGAAAAAAATTAAAAAACACACATATCTCGCTATAGCTTATAGTGAGTTGTATGTTTAATATTTGAAATATACACAAGTCGCCATTACCTAAGGTGAGTTAGAACTATGTCGCCATAGCATATGTCGATCCATGTGCGAGATGTATGCAAAACACATACATCGCCATAAGCTATGGTGATATATATCTCCATATGCATTTTGCAAAATTTAGTACCCTTCCTTTAATATCATCAAAATATATTATGGTTAGGGGTGAGCATCGGTTCGGTTCGGTTCAAACCGAACCGAATATGTGAAAACCGAAATAACCGTAAATCGTATTTCTCAAAACCGAAAACCGAGCCGTTTTTATAAAAACCGAACAAAACCGAACCGAATTAATTCGGTTCGGCGGTTCGGTTTCATGGACCAATGTGCATGGCCTCCAAGTTTTTAGCAAAATGAGCATATTTAAATAAAAAATTTAAAAAATATATGACATTATTGTATTTATGAATTGTTATATTACATAGAGTGAAAGATATTAGTATATATAGATTGATGGTAGATAGAGAGAGTGCTCAAAGAAGCACCGACATAGAATAGGAGAAGAGAGTGCGCTCAGTTAGGGATTAATAAACATTAGTATATGTATATTGTGGGTAGTTTGATAAATTACTAAATCTAAATCGATTTTCGGTTCGGTTCGGTTTTTCGGATTAAGAACCGAAAGCCGAACCGTTATTTCAAAATTTTAAAATTTAAACCGTAAATCGAACCGATAACCGAAAAAACCGAACCGTTTGTCATATTTCGGTTCGGTTCGATTCGGTTTTCGGTTTTCAACCGTCATATGCTCACCCCTAATTATGGTGTGCGTAATTTTTTGGAAAAAAAATGATTCGATTGAAAAAAGTTGCAAGTAAAAGTTATCGTGTATGTAATTTTCTTTAAAAATATTCAATGGGAACGAAGCGTAACTTTTGATTACAGTATTTTTGTTTCACACCTTTCTGAGCCAGGATGAAGAGATTCAAAGTTCCCTCAAAATTGAAAAAAAAAAAAAAAATTGTCAAAGAATTCATTTTAGTTTTTGTGGTGAATAAAAATGGACTTTTTTGTTGCTCTTTTCATTATTGAGAGTAGAGTCCATACGGAGAATGTTTACTATTTCCTTACGTGTCAAACTAGTAACTAGTGGTCAAAAACAAGTGAGGATATTTACCGAACCATTTCCAAAAGTAAATTTAAGTCGGATAAAAATGACACGTGACTAAAACATTCCTAAAAAAAAAATGGAGTCACAAGAAATCTAGTCTGGTGAGTGAAATCAATGCAAGGGCAGTGACAGTACCACAATTGTCATCTGCCAGCCAGAGAAAAAAAATAGAAAGAGGTGAAAGCAGTAACGAGT
>JANAVB010040615.1:0-22905 GCA_029216955.1 Iris pallida
TCTTGAAGGTGCATCAGGCTTGCCAAGGATTCATCAACGAAACCAAGCTTGTTGTTCGCAACGCTATTTGGATGGATCTCGACCAGATTGGGTAGTCATCTCCTATGAGAGAGAGTGAGATAAAAGCGAGAGACGGTGAATAAGAACGATGCAAGATGGGGAATGAACATACAATGCGTCTTGTTTGTTTGTTGTTTGTTTGTTCTGGGCCATTGTGACGAACGGGAAAGAAGTACGAGAGGACTTGCAAGTGAAAAACGAAATGAAATTGAAGAATGTTTGATTGATATTACTAGGAGATTCAATAATATTTTATTCTAAAACTGATCAACGGTTAGACTTACTTTTTTACTTCAACTTTGTAGGTATTATTTGATAACGCGGTGTGGTCAGAATCAGTGTTGGCATATGAGGTACGATATTGGATTAGATCCATATGTTCTTTTCGAGGATTCAATCAGAAACGAGATACAATTCAATAATTTCTATCTTAGCTCGTTTTTGCAAGCCAAACAACCTTAGCCCTTAGCACTAATTGTACTTTTTTCTCGTTTCTGCCAGTCGAGCACCTCGACGACCACATAACCAAGGAGATCTAATATATTGTCACCTCGATCCTCGATCCGATCGACCGCGGAACTAAGGATATCCAACATATTGTTACCCTCGGTTCTAAAAGGCGGCTGCCTAGGCGGCGCCTAGGCGGGCCTAGGCACTAGGCACCGGGTGCTCGCCCGATGTCCACTTAGGTGCCCGTCTAGTCCCCCTGACGCTTGACTATGCATGTTTTGGGGTTTATGGAATTCTTTTTGTAATTTTTAGTAGATTTTTTTGGATTATTTTTGTTTTTTGAACTGCCTAGATATAAGCGGCCTCCTAGGCACCCGCCTAGGCGGGCTAGGCGCTAGGCGGAAGGTGCCCGTCCGACTAGTGCCTAGCGCTTTTCACAACCTTGTTGTTACCTTGATCCATTCGATCACAGAATCAAACCTGCACGTTCATCCATTGCTCTACATGGACGCATTAGACCTACCTTTGAAACCAATCCGTGTATGTTACCTATGCTCCTAACTCCACCTTGAGAGTGCATCGACCTACCTTTGAAGCTCATTCCGTGTAACCATTGTGTGTCAACCACATATTGCTCCACCTTGGACGCAGGAGATCCAATATATTGTCATCTCGTTCTGTTCGACCACAAAACTAAACCGATACGTTCATCCACACTATTATTGTGTGTCAACCACATCTTGCTCCACCTTGGACGCGTCAGTCCCACCTTTGAAGTCAATCCGTATAATTGGCTATGCTCCTAACTCCACCTGGAGGACGCATCAGACCCACCTTTGAAGCCAACCCGTGTAACTATTGTGTGCCAACCACGTCGACATGTCAAACTCACCTTTGAAACAAATCCATGTAATCCATGTATGCTCGCCCCTAACTCCACCTTGAGAAAAGAGCCAATATATCTGTGTATATGTATATATGAACGTTCTGCACCATCTGTCTCAAACCAATTAGAGTCGTCCAAATCAGTCCCGTAACCATGAACTTTAGTACCATTTCGTGGAAACGCGGTATGACCCGAATCGGAGTTGACCCATAAGATGCATAATTAGACTGAGCCCATATGTCTTAAAGAAAAATTTTCATATAAAATATGAACTAATTCTAATTATTTACATCTCACGATCCCACCTACCTAATGTGGAACTTAATTATCAACTTCACTGTCACCCTCTTTTGGGAGTTAAACGAAGCGAAATACAATCCATTCTTTCAAATCCATGTTCACTCGCAGCCTGGTGATGTTAACTTTTTCAAGCCTGTGTCGTTCCTGTCCTTCCATTGCATCTATCGGTCTTCAAATTCCCAGAAAAGAAACATTTTCATAGACGTTTACTCAACAAGTTTATTAGTTTCCTGATTTTATTTGGTGCATAATGTTAGTCCCGGGGCTTGATCAAAGATGAAAAACAGATGCAATCGAGATCTGAGATGTCCCACAAAACTTTGTAGAGAGCAAACTCAAGATCTACGATGGTATAAAAATCAAAAAGCCAAATTACAATCTGAAGGAGGAAAAAAGAGAAGAGAAAATCTCTCGTTCTTCCTTGCAAACGTGTTGCAATTGGGACAGAGCGAGTTACAATAAAACTAGAGAGAGATGAGAAGAAGAACAATGCTGGGGTGTCAAAACACCGTTGCTCAAAGCAAGATTCGCCCCACACGATCTGCTTCCAGGAACCAGCAAGTTGAATAACTTGTGGAACGCTCGATGTCACCTCTGTTCTGACTCCTCGGATGGACTTGCAATGGCGGCAGCAGCTCTCTCTCTCTTTCTCCTTTTCTGACTTGTATTTTCGTGGTAGTCACAAAGGAGGCCAGAAGAGAGTATTTATAGAGAGAGGGTGGAAACCCTAGCCACCTCTTCAGTTATGGAAAGATTGAATCAAATCACAAAAAGATAGCAACGAATTAATTCTAATCCCACAAAGATAGTAACTGAATTAATTCAAATCCCACAAAGATAGTAACGAAATTAATTCAAATCCCACAAATATAGGATCTGAATTAATCGCATTGATTCACCCTTTCCATAACCGATTTAAAATCTGCACAGTCAGCGTAGCCCTCCATGCGGCAGCAGCAGCAGCAGCCTGGCCGCATGGACCGCTTGGGCCGCATGGACCGCATGTGCCGCATGAGCCGCATGAGCCGCATGAACCGCATGAACAAGTGCAAAGTGCGCTAACAAAACGCCACATTACGCCTCATGAGCCCATGAGCCCGAGTCCGAGTCCGAGTCCGAGTCGCTAAGCCCCTTTGGGGCTTAGCTCCAAGTGGAATTAATCCAAGAGAATGACAAAAGCATTAATGCTTAATCCTTGGAGCCTTATTCTTACCTCCTAGTAAAATCACCCACATGGTACCCTCCTTAGGGTCACCACCCCATGTGCATCTCTCAACAACACACCCAAGTATATATGTTGAGATAACTCATGGTGCTTTTCCAATATGGGACTAAAATTTTACAAGGCATGTTGAGAGCAAGCTCTCTCCATGTAAATAAAGCACCAACACATAATGCTGCGGGAGGCATTATAGGTTTGGTCTGCGTTATGCTACTCGAAACACTTGTCTTTATGATTAAAGCCTCCAGTCAAGATGTTGTTTCTTCTGAATCGGCAGAAAAATCTAAAGAAGCATCAGTAGTATGGGAGCAATTTAATAGTTAATTGATTATATGTATTATTCTAAAGCTATTCTAAATGTAAAGATATAAAAACATTGATGCTTTTTTTTTTCTGAGGTGTAAACATTGACGCTGATCTGCTAAATTTCCAACTCAGTAACTTATTAAATTATTTTGTATAGGTAGGTTTAGGATCTAATTAAATTTTGGATATTGGATTTGTCAGTTTTAGACTTTGGATGCTCAATTTTTTAATGACGAATATTTGTCATTAAAAGACTTAATTTGTCAGTCCAATTTCGTCCCTAAAATGGGTAAGATAAATTATAAGGGCACATCAAAAGTTACTCAGGGCTAGGGCTAATCCAGATTTGAGAAAAAAATTATTTAGGACAACCCTTTTTTTTTTTTACTTTGGGGTTGTTCCAACCCAACACCACCAAAAACCCAAATTTTTACCTTTATTTCAATATTTTACTCTCTCTTCCCAAAACCTCCAAAAATTTTACTTTTTCTTCTCCACCATTTCCATCTTCTCCATCTCCATCTCCATCAAAGGCTCATCACAAACAATGCATAAAAATAAACCACAATAAATTCTAATTTTCTTCTCATTCTCAATTTCAGAAATGGCACCCAAATGCTCCTCACAAACAATACATGAAAATAAATCCTAATAAACCATAGTTTTTTTTCTCATTCCCAATTTCAGAGATGGGACTCAAAGGCTCAGCACAAACAATACATTAAAATAAACCCTAATTTCTGGCCATTGTAGTCGACCAAGTCGACTTTAGGACTGCCACAATTTGTGGCAGTCCTAAATACTTCTAAGACTGCCAGAAATTTGGACAGTCCTTAAATGAACTATTATACAGCAAGTCCATTTTAGAACTGTCCACTTTTCTGGCAGTCATAGAAGTATTTAGGAGTGCCACAGATTGTGCCAGTCCTAAATATTTCTGACATAAATTATGGATATTATTACCTTTTTATTTTGAAATATAGGATTACATTCCAAATATCAGTGACCGAAGAAACTTTTGATGTAATAACTAATAACCATATTTTTTTTATCTAGTAGGTAAAGTTACCTTGTACATATTTTAACACGTCATTCATAATGATCGACTTTTAGTTACTTAATTTTGTATACATAAGTAGAATTTGAGATTTCCTAGTGATTTCCAATTCCCATATTAACATTAACAAAATTGTGGAGGCCAATTCATTAGAACTTCCAATTCACAATAACCAAACTTTACTATATGACATTGTGTTATGTAAATTTTCTCCGTTAGCATTTAGGTTTCAGCATTTGATCTTGCCGACTTATGTTTATACCTTCATAAACTATTATTGATATAGTATATAGTATCATATTAAACTTTTACATGTAAGATGACTACTTTTGCATGCAAGACTCTTATAGTAAGAGTACTGCTAATGTTAATAGTCTACTAATTGATCCTTTAATTAGTTATGAACTTGTGTTTTCTGTCCAGTAAGTCTATTTTAGAACTACCCAAATTTTTGGCACTTCTATCAACTACCAGGGCTGTCAAAAATTTGGACAGTCCATCATCGTCCCATCACGAATGTGGACGAATTTTTGAAGTTTATAACCCTAAAATGGGTTCAAAACTTCAAAAATCTGTCTAGAATGAATAGTAAATCAAATTTTAGTTACTAGAAGATAGAAGATAAAATTTAGGCATGAACATGGATTGAGAGAGATTTTCAAGCATTCAATAAATAAATGCTTAAAGATGAACAAACAAAATATATTTCCAAAAGTAGGAAACTAACTCATCAAAATATTAGATCTTCTTATCAAATTTAATTTCTTTCCTTTTACAACCTTAGCACGGTGTCCATCTGATAACCGTAAGGTTAAAGAAAAGAAATGCTTCAAGAGAGAGAAATTTAATTTGCTTGACTTCACCCCCGTAAAGAAGTACTGCTATAGACAGTTATTAACTTGAATAAGAAGATAACAAAAGCTTCAGGATTTTGGGAGGAAGAAGGGAAGAAGAAAGAAAGGCAAAAAAAAGAGACTTATATGCCTGTAGTTGGGCTAGCCCTGAATAATTTTTCAAGTGACAAACTTGTAAATGAACCAAAACCAGATTTGGACTAGCCCTGAGTAACTTTTGATGTACTTTTATAATTTACCCTAAAATGTGTCACTAAAAAAATTGAGTACCAAAAGTCTAAAACGAAAAAGTCTAGTACCCAAAGTCTAATTAAGTCTAAACTTCTCTCGATTCTCAGTAAGCTGTCTGTCAATGAGTCCGGAATCCATGCTTGAGATGAATGCAGACCAGTAGTATTGTTGTCATCTAGAGGTAGTCGACGTAAACCTCCTAACTTTTGTTATATATATATATATATATATATATATATATATATATATATATATATATATATATATATATATTTATATATATATATAAAATATATATATATATATATATATATATATATATATATATATATATATATATATATATATATATATATATATATATATATATATATAATTTTTATTTATTCGTATTTTAAGAAGATTAATTATATATGTATAATATTGACCCTAGGTTTTTACTTATATATATATATATATTTAGAATTTTTTGTGTATATGTTGATTGTACATACATATATACTATATGTATATTTTTTTATATAAAGAGATTTTATAGTAAATAGATATATGTGCTAAATATATATTTATAGCATTTTTTACAACACTTTAGTCGGAAATATATTTTATAAATTATTTTTAAAATTGCTTTTAGATTTTATTAGGCTATAGAAAAAAATAGAATTATATATAAAGATACTTGTATACATACTAAATTGGTATATATGTTGTGTGTGTATATATATAGATACATTAGTAAGAGGAAAAAAATACATATATGGGTATATATTGTTATATATATATATATATATATATATATATATATATATATATATATATATATATATATATATATATATATATATATATATATATAATATAAAATATATATATATATATATATATATATATATATATATATATATATATATATATATATATATATATATATATATATATATATAATATCGTAGGAACAAATTGTAAAGCGCAATACTCTAGGAGGGGGTGAATAGAGTAGGCAGCAGAATTTAGGCAAACTAAAAAATGTTAGCAACCAGATCACGTATAATATACCACAAGTAAATGAAAAAGCAGAGATCAGAAAGCAAACGCAAACACGGCGATGTATACTGGTTTTTCTCTTGTGAGGACTATTGCAATCGGAGGAACTCTAGCTTCCAGTTGAATCCACTGTTGAAAAGTACCATAAGTTTTCATACGAAGTCCTTGCAACTTCTACAACGCGAGCTTTGATACGAAGCACTCGACCAACTTCAATTGTGAAGTATCTTTCTTCAATCAAGCCTCTGATTATAATCTCTCTGAAACTTATAGACCGTATCGCATTGGCAAATCGACTAGAGGATTGTAACTGGCTTAGGATTTGAAAAATGAAAGCTTTTAGAACACTTTGAAAGACGTTTAAGCTTAGAGAGAAGAGAGAAGAGATGTGTGTTGAAATGAGTAAAATTCTTCTCTATTTATAGGTTTTTCAAAGTCAGAACTCGGACAGAATTTGGACAGAATTCAGACATACTTCTTTGAGAGAATATCGACAAGTAGTCGTTGCATCCGTAACAGCAGGGTGACCAAGTTCAAAATCTAACGGCACCATACGAACTCAGAGCGAGTTTGGTCCGAACTCGGCCGAACTCTGTTTATGTCAGAGTTTGATTTTTGTAGAATTTTGTAAATCGGATTTTGAGTTTTTGACTTTTTAAAAAGTTTAATCAGTTAGGAGCTTGTTGTAAAATGGGCTATTTTTAAAACATAGGATATTTTGAAAATATTTTAGGGTAGCATATTTACCAGTACGACTCGGTGTACATAGTATTTCTAGACTCAATAAATATAAAAATTACATTGAATATTGAAATATAGACTCATACGACAAAACAACCTCAGTCTTGAACAGAGCGTAGAAGTTCTCAGCAAATGTCCAAGTAGCCCTTATATCGAGACAAAGTTTGATCAATTATTAAAATCAGGTTCGACCATGACCAATGGGCCAACAATCTTCTCCATTTTGATAATTGACAAACCTTAACCGATATAACATCTCAATCTTTTGATTTGATAAGAAATCAAATTGTACTTATTCAGCAATTGTACTGTACTGTATCCTCAAAAAAATCTTGTATCCTGCAAAAGATGTTAGATCCATTTTCTCTCCCATTGTCACTTAGCAAAATAATTGTAAAGAGAGAAGCTCCCTCGTAATTCATGCATAAGAAACAAACATTGAAAAAATACAAAAAATAAACATGTATTTCACAGGCAGTTTATATATAGAAGCATAAGCTAAGAAAGATAATGTTACACATAAACATAAAGATAGAGAACAGTCCAAACTGAAATAGAAAGCATGCTAAAGAAAAGCATAAAAGATGTTCCAAAATACATCACCTCAGCAAGTAAAGTCTTAGTGCTAAAAATAAAACTAAAGTGCTATCTTGGAATGTTGGAGCATTTCCAAGTAAACATAGACAAAAAAGAGTCTAACAAGATAATATCTAGACAAAATACATCACGTCTAGATCAAAAGTCCTCAGATTCGTCATCATCATCAACGCCAGCAATGCCACCATGTCCAGATGGATCAGCTCCAGAAGTTCCAGCTAAAGAAGGATATGGAGTAGCACCAGAACCATGGTACCAGTCATATGTGTTATCGGACTGAAAGAATAGTCGAACCGCCTCATCCTCATAGCGGTAGCCCAATATAGTCGGATCTCGAGGAAGAGAACTGACAGAATGACCAGTTTGAGCAAATCATAGATCCGTAAAAGAATTTGCGAGAGCCTGAAATCGACTGGTATCACGGAACTCGCGTTCCCTAGATGAGTCAGTAATAAAAGCTCTCAAATCAAAGAGATGCTGGTGGATACCGTCATAATTTATATGGTAGGTCTGAGAAGGTGGAGTAGGAGCAGTAGGAGGAGCAGAAGGGACGGTTATGCTGCGATGAGACAGCTGAAGATACTTGGGCTCAGACTCAAGAGCGCAAGTGGATAAGTCAATCTCAAAATGCTGAAAGATGATTGGAATAATCGTCGCGTAAGCAAGGTTTCTGTGCCTTTCGCGACAACATCCCATCATCTGGATAATAGTCTTGGGGACAGAAAATGAATACCCTTATGAATGTGATAAAGGACATAGAACTCAAGGGTGGTAAAGTTGTCTTTTGAAGTAGATTTAGGCAAAATGGTGGAATAGACGATGCGGTGCAATTCATAGTTGAATAAGTTCATATTGGCAGCTTTGAACTTACTAGAACGAATACGGTCAGGAGTACAGAGTTCGTTCTTGAAATCGCTCAAAGTTGTGCCTGCAGGAAACTCAAATTCCGTGATATCATCAAGCGGAGCACCTTCGTTAGAGATACCAAGAATTTTTGCTAAGTGGACATCATTTAATTCGATATTAAGTCCACCGATACGACTTTTAACAGTAAAATTGTTCAAAGTAAAATTACAGTAGAACAAACGAATAATATTAGTTGCAATAGGATATTGGTGGGTGACAAATTCGTGCAAACCTAATGTTTCAAAGAATGGACGATGCTCAGGAAATGTGGTCCATTTAATCGGTGCATCAGTGTATATTTTACGAACAGAGAAATTCGCGTACCACAATAGGGATTGGTCATGAGTTTCAAAGTAAACTCATTGTATGCTCCGTCAACCGATTGAACCGGAGAAAAGAGTGATCCTTGGATAGGATCTGAAGACGACGCCTCTTCACTAGGTGTCGGCTTCTTCCTTTTAAAGGGATTTGAAATTCTAAGCATTGTTTCTATGAAAGATTGAAAAACTATAAACTTGAAAGAGAGGGAAGGAGGAGGTTATACCTTCCAAGAATTGAGTATGTGTAGAGGACGAGAATCTTCGCACGAATCCAAAATTTGGATTGATTTCTCCAAGAGGATTAGAAGTAATGGCTTGGAGAAAAGCTAACGTTTGGAGGGCTCGAACGCGGCTGCTGCTGTGATTTAAGGATTTGGAGAAGATGAATAAGAGGGAGGCCACTCGTTTATGACTTAAAACCATATACCACCAACAGAACTCGTGCCGAAATTGGGCCAAATTCGGTGCGAGTTCGTTTGGGGTTCTGTTGAGGTATTTTTCAACAAAAATAATTACTGGCCACTCTCTATTCATCAATTCCTTTTCAATTATTTAATTCCAAGTTTAGTTATTTTAAATTTTAATTAATATAATTAATATTATTTTATAAACTAAATTTTATTATACAATGACTGTCTCAGATTAGCTGTAGGAGTATTGTCCCAGGTAACAGAGGTTCACCGGGGAACACTTAAATACTGTTTCGCTTTCGCCGTAGCCGTGGTGACAAACAGACCCTTTGTAGGCTTGTATCAAAAATAGTGTTTGCATATTAAAAGATAATCAATAAAATAAAATTAATTGATATTATTGACATCTAAAATTCCTAATTCTCGACGTAAATAATTGAAACGATCTTTCGCTTATGATTTTGTAAAGATATCAGCCAGTTGGTTCTCTGTGTCTACATATACAAGGTTTATATCTCCATTTGTTTGATGATCTCTAAGAAAATGATGTCGAATCTCAATATGCTTATTGCGAGGGTGACATATAGGATTTTTAGACAAATTAATAGTGCTAGTGTTATCACAGAAAATGGGTATGTGCGTGTAAAGTAAACCAAAATCTTCTAAAGTTTGCTTCATCCATAAAATTTGTGCACAACAACGTCCTGCAACGATATCTCAGCCTCGGTAGTTTGCGACATATTTTTGTTTCTTGCTAAACCAAAAGACTAAAGCCTTACCTAGGAAATGACATGTGCCGCTTGTACTTTTTCTATCCACTTTGCATCCAGCAAAATCAACATCCGAGTAACTGGTTAGGTTAAAGGACATGGTTTTGGGATACTACAAGCCGACAAAAGAATTCTCTTTAAGGTATCGAAAGATACGCTTAACCGCGTATAAATGTGATTCCTTAGGGTTAGCTTGATAACGTGCACACAAGCAAACGCTAAAAAATATCAGGACGACTAGTAGTTAAATAAAGTAAACTACCAATCATACCTCGATACTTACGTATGTCGACCAGTTTGCCTTGTTCATCAATATCAAGTTTGATTGAAGTTGCCATCGGAGTGCTAAATGGTTTGATGGTTTCCAGTTCGAACTTCTTTACTAAGTCTTTTGTGTACTTGGCTTGATTAATGAATGTCCTATTGTTGGTTTGTTTAAATTGCAGTCTGGGGAAGAATTTGAGTTCTCCCATCATGCTCATCTCAACTTATTCTGCATACACTTTACAAATTCTTGACAAAGAGATTCATCAGTAGATCCAAAGATAATATCATCTACATAAATTTGAATCAAAAGAAGATTTCCATTTAAAGATTTTATAAACAGTGTAATGTCAACCTTGCCTTTTGTAAAACATGATCAGAGTTTTTGAAATCAGCAAAACTTGAAGGTTGAGCTACATAAACTTCTTCTTTTATGAATCCGTTCAAAAATGCACTCTTAACATCCATTTGAAATAGTTTGAAATTATAAAAACATGTAAATGCACATAACATTCGAATGGATTCTAATCTCGCAACTGGGGCATATATGTCTCATCGTAGTCAATACCTTCCTCTTGGTTGTATCCTTGAGCTAAGAGTCAAGCCTTGTTACGAGTACCTAAACCATTCTCATTAAGTTTATTTCAGAATACCCAGCGGGTGCCAATGACCGGATGATGAATGGGCTTGGGAACAAGTTCCCAAACTTGATTTTGTTCAAATTGGTTTAATTTCTCTTGCGTAGCATCTAACAAAAAGTATCACTACATGCTGTAGGAACGAAATTGTAAAGCAGAATACTCTAGAGGGGGAATGAATATAGTAGGCAGCGAAATATTGCTAATTAAAAACTTGTTAGCAGTTAGATCACAGATATAATAATAAATCACAAAAAGTAAATGACAGAAATTAAAAGTGATCAGAAGGCAAACACAAACACCAAGATTTATACTGGTTTCCCTCTTGTGAGGACTAGTCCAATTGGAAGAACTCTAGCTTCCAGTTGAATTCACTATTGAAAAATCCCGCAAGTTTTCATACGAAGTCCTTGCAACTTCTACAGACACGAGCTTTGATACGAAGAACTCGACCAACTTCAATTTTGAAGAGTTGAATCTGCTATCAAGCCTCTGATTACAATCGCTCTGAAACTTCTAGACCGTACCGCGCTGGCAAATCGACTAAAGGATTGTAACTGGCTTGGGATTTGAAAATGAAAGCTTTTAAGAACTCTTTGAAAGAATGTAAGCTCAGGAAGAGAAGAGATTGAAAGTGAATTGGTGATTTGAAATGATCAAAATACTTCTCTATTTATAGTTTTTACAAAGACAGAACTCTGACAGAATTCGGGCAGAATTCGGACAGAACTCTTTGTAACAAACTGTAACTGAAGCATGACCAAGTTCAAAAACTCAACGTTCACTAACGTTCCAAATGGCCGAACTCTGGCCGAACTCGGGCCGAGTTCTTCTTGGGTTTTGCCAGTTCATTTTTGGAGAAAATAAATTTTGGCTTTTTGAAAAATCCTTCAGAAGCTTTTTGTAAAAAGAATGTTTTTCAAAAACGTAGGTCATTTGTAAAGGAATAGGATGGTTTTGACAAATGTTTTCAGATAGCCTATTTGCCAGTACGACTCGGTGTACAATGTATTCCTAGACTCAATAAAATGAAAAATTTTATTGCTTAACAGGAAGTACATTCTGAATGGCAAACGGCTTCAGTCTTGAACATTGTTGATATCCATTGTTGAGCAGTGTCCAAAATGTCGTAGGTAAATATCTGAGTTAACTTGCATTTATATCGAGACAGAGTTTGATCAATTATTAAAATCAGGTTTGACCATGACCAATAGGCCAATAATCTCCCCCATTTTGATAATTGACAAACCTTGCCGATATAACATCTAAGCTTGGAATCAATTCAAAATAGTAATCAAAAGAAATTGTTCATAACCTATATTCACAAAAATGTTATATCTTTATTTCTTCCCCGTTGTCACTTAGCAAAATAATTGCAAAAGAGAAAGCTCCCCCGCAATAAATGCATAATTAACAAACAGTGAAGAAACACAATAAAAAATATAGGAATAATTATTACAGGCATGGTATAAATAGTAAAAGAAAACAGATAGTCTAGAGAACACAACACAGGCATGTATTTGTTACAGGCAGTATTTAATAAAGTGCTAGAATAAAAACTGAAACAAATAAAGTGCTGAATAATAGACTAAGATGCCAAAACTGAGGCATAACCAAAAACCATGTCTATGAATAGTCACATAATAGAAAAAGTGTTGATAACAAAAATAAGAGTACCGATAAAATCTTGGAATGTCGGAGCATTTCCAAGTAAACATAAGACAAAAGTAACAGTCTCAATATCTAACATCTCAAAACTCATCATCATCATCATCATCAACGTCATCAGCTGCAGCTCCAGCATGTCCAGAAGGACCAACTCTAGAAGTACCAGCGCCAGAAGTGTGAGGAGTGGCACCAGTGGTACGATACCAATCTATACGTTCCTTGGCTGGAACAGTGAGTGGACCGCCTCGTCATCAATGCGGTAGCCAGAAACAGAAGGGTCTCGAGGTAGAGAGCTAGCAGAATGACCCGTCTGCACAAACCTCATATCAGCGAAGGAGTTGGCAATCGCCTGGAATCGAGTCACATCACGGAACTCGTGTTCCCTAGAGGTCTCAACATAAAAAATCTGCAGATCTGATAAGTGCTGATGTATACCCTCAAATGTCATAGGGTAAGAATGAGAAGGAACAGGTGCTATGGGAGCTATGGGAGTAGGTATAGGAGGAGTAGGTGCAGTAGGTGGAGGAATAGATACAATGCTGCGATGAGATAGTTTGAGAAACTTGGGCTCAGGGTCGACAACACAAGTAGATAGATCAATAACAAATCTCTGAAAGATGCGAGGAATAAGCATCGCATAAGATAGGTTGCGGTGTCTCCCGCGACATCTATCCATCATCTGAATGATAGTCTTAGAGACAGAAAAAGGAATCCCCTTAAGAATATGATAAAGAGCAGAAAGCTCAAGTGTAGTGACATCATCTTTAGAAGTGGATTTTGGAAGTAAGGTAGAATAGATGATGCGATGTAATTCGTAATTAAACAAGTTCAAGTTCTTAGCCTTGAACTTTCCAAGACGAGCGCGTGCTGGCGCACAAAGCTCATTCTTGAAACTAATGAGTGTCGTGCCATCAGGGAAATCAAAATCAGTGATGTCATCGAGCGGGGCACCTTCGTTTGGGATACCAAGGATTTTTGCTAACATTTCATCAGTAAATTCGATATCAATTCCTCCGACACGTGTCCTCGCTGTAAAAGTGTCTAACACGAAATTACAATAGAATAATCTAATGGTATTAGTGGCAATTGGGAATTGTAAGGAGACAAAATGTTGTAACCCTAATGCCTCAAAGTAAGGGCGGTGATCTGGAAAGACAGTCCACTTAATCAGCGATCCGGTGTAAATAGTACACATGATGAAATCGGCGTACCACAATAAAGCTTGATCGAAAGTTTTAATGTAAAACTCGTCAGACGCACCATCGTCCGATTGGACCGGAGAAAAGAGGCAATCCGTATATGGATCTGAAGAAGATGCCTCTTCACTGGCATTGGTCTTCTTCCTCTTGAAGGGATTGAACTTAGGCATTCTTTCCTAAAATATTCTAGAAATCCTAAGTATTGAAAAGTGGAGGAAAGAAGGGATTATACCTTCCAAGAATTGGATATGTTGTAGAGGATGACGATCTTCGCACGAATCCAAAGTTTGGACGAAAAACTTTACAAGGATTGGAAGAACAAGGATGGAGAAGAAGCTAGGGTTTCGGAGGCGCGCTGCTGCTGTTATGAGGATGTCGGGAAAAATGAAGAAGAAAGAAGCCTCGGGTTCGTGCTGGTATATATATATACCCAGCCGAACTCTGGCCGAATTCGCCAAGGGTTGCATGGCTATATATATATATATATATATATATATATATATATATATATATATATATATAATTCAAATGAGGCCACATTCTTTTTTATTAATTCGTTTCAAATGCTTAATTCAAAGTTTAGTAATTTTAAATCTCAAAGTAATATAATTAATATTATTTTACAAATTAATATTTTTTACTCATTATTTGTTTCAGATTAGCTGTAGGAGTACTGTCCCAGCTAACGGAGGTTCACCGGGGAACTCTTAAATACCGCTTCGCTTCGACCGTAGTCGTGGTGACAGACAGACTCTTTTTAGGCTTATCTCGAAAACAGTTTATGAGTATCGAATAAATAATTAATAAAACAAAATTAATTAATATTATTGATATCTAAAATTCCTAATTCTCGACGTAAATAATTGAAACGATCTTCCGCTAAAGGTTTTGTGAGTATGTCAGCTAATTGATTCTGTGTGTCTATGTATACAAGGTCTATATCTCCATTTTGTTGATGATCTCTAAGAAAATGATGTCGAATCTCGATATGTTTAGTACGGGAGTGACATACTGGATTCTTAGTCAAATTAATAGAACTAGTATTGTCACAGAAAATGGGTATGTGTATAAAATGCAATCCATAGTCTTCTAAAGTTTGTTTCATCCACAAAATTTATGCACAACAACGTCCTGCGGCGATATACTCAGCCTCGGTTGTTGATAATGCAACAGAATTTTGCTTTTTACTAAACCAAGAGACTAGAGCTTTTCCTAGAAAATGACATGTGCCGCTAGTGCTTTTTTCTATCTACTTTGTATCCTGCAAAATCAGCATCAAAATAACCGGTTAGGTCAAACGACGTGGTTTTGGGATACCATAAGCCGACAGAAGAAGTGCCTTTAAGTATCGGAAGATACGCTTAACTGCGCACAAATGTGATTCCTTAGGATTAGCTTGAAAACGTGTACATAAGCAAACACTAAACATAATGTCTGGTCGACTAGCAGTTAAATATAGTAAGCTACCGATCATACCTCGATACTTACGTATGTCGACAGGTTTGTCTTGTTCATCAATATCAAGCTTGGTTGAAGTCGCCATTGGAGTGCTAAGTAATTTTGCTGCTTCCATGTCGAACTTCTTTAATAGATCCTTTGTGTACTTTGCTTGATTTATGAACGTCCCATTATTGGTTTGTTTGATTTGCAGTCCGAAAAAGAATTTCAGCTCTCCCATCATGCTCATCTCAAACTCATTCTGCATACACTTTAAAAATTCTTGACAAAGAGATTCATCAGTAGATCCAAAGATAATATCATCTACATAGACTTGAATCAAAAGAATATTATTATTCAAAGACTTTATAGACAAAGTAGTGTCAACCTTTTCCTTTGAAAAACCGTTATCAAGTAGAAAAGTGCTTAGACGATCGTAACAAGCACGAGGGATTTGTTTCAAACCATATAAAGCTTTCTTCAACTTAAAAACATATTCAAGAAATTTAAAATCAGTAAAACCGGGTGGTTGAGCTACATAAACCTCTTCTTTTATAAGACCATTTAAAAATGCGCTTTTGACATCCATTTGAAATAATTTAAAATTATGAAACATGCAAATACACATAACATATTAATGGATTCTAATCTCGCAACTGGGGCATAAGTCTCATCGTAGTCGATACCTTCTTCCTAATTGTATCCTTGAGCTACGAGTCGAGCCTTATTACGAGTCACTAAACCATTCTCGTTCAGTTTATTTCAGAATACCCATCGGGTGCCAATGACCGGATGATCAATAGGCTTGGAAACAAGTTCCCAAACTTGATTCCATTCGAATTGGTTTAATTCCTCTTACATAGCATCTAACCAAAAATTATCACTACATGTTTCATCAATATTTTTGGGTTCAAACTGCGAGACAAAAGCAACACAAGAAGCTATATCTTTATTAGAGGAACGAGTACTTACACCCTTGGTAATCTCACTAATTACCAAGTCCTTTGGATGATTGGCCAAGAATCTCATCTCTTTTGGTGTAGTCTCAAGATTGCTAGTTCCGACTTCTTTATTTGGAGGTTCATCTGATGCCTGATGTGATGGTTTTGCATCTTTGTGTGAAGGTTTTGCAGTAGCTGTACTTGGTGCGATTATGTCTTCATTGTCATCATCGTCTAAGTGTTGATTTAGCTCATCAAACTTGACATTGATAGATTCTTCAATGATCATGGTTCTTTTGTTGAAGACTCTATATCCTTTGCTCTTTGCTGCATAACCTAAAAATATACCTTCATCGGCATTTTCATCAAATTTACTTAAATTATCTTTGGTATTCAGAATATAACATTTACAACCAAAGATTTTGAAATAAGAAACATTTGGTGTTCTATCAAACCATAATTCATAGGGAGTCTTCTTCGATATAGGTCGTATTAGAACCCTATTGAGAATATAGCATGCTGTATTTACAGCTTCAGCCCATAAATATCTAGGTAGACTAAACTGGTTTAACATAACTCTAGCCATTTCAGATAGAGTTCTGTTCTTACGTTCCACAACTCCATTTTGTTACGGAGTTCTAGGGCAAGAGAATTCATGCAGATAACCGTGTGTCACAAAATTGCTTGAATTCTGCATTCTCAAATTCGCCGCCATGATCACTACGAATGCGAGTAATCATGAACCCTTTTTCATTCTGTACTTTCTTGCAAAAGGTGACAAATTCTGATAATGCATCGTTCTTGCGTGCAAGAAAATAAACCCATGTATATCTAGAGAAGTCATCTATAATGACAAATGCATATAAATTACCACCTAGACTAGCAATTCTGCTGGGTCCAAATAAGTCCATATGCAACAATTGTAAAGGTCTAGTGGTACTTACACCGTTCTTGGATTTGAATGCGGATTTGGTAGCTTTGTTCTTTTCACATTCACTACATACCGTATCCTTCTTGAAAGAAATATCTGGTAAGCCGCGTACCAACTTCTTCGTAGATAATCTTAAAATTGTATCCATGTTTGCATGACCGAGTCTCATATGCCATAGTTGACTCTCAATACTTTTGGCCATCAAACATCTACCTGCTGTGTTAGCATCTTCTAACAAATAGAATACATATATTGTCTTCCCTAATACCTTTAAAAATAGTACTGCCAGTTGAACTATCAATAATAGTATATTTATCTTTTACGAAGTTAATACCATAACCGTGATCAGCTAAATGGCTTATGCTGAGCAGATTATGTTTTAACTCGGTAACAAGACAAACATCTTTAATCACTGGATAGGGAGCCTTACCAATGTCACCGATTATGTACCCTCTCAAATTATTACCAAAGGAGAAGTATCCTACTTTATTCCTCTTCGACGGTGTTGCAAATAATGAAGCGTCACCGGTCATGTGTCGTGAGCAACTGCTGTCGAGGATCCATTTGCTCCTAGCATGTGAAGGGTGTCCCACCTATAAAATAATTTACAGATGAAACTTTTGGTACCCATTTCTTGTAGGGTCCTGACTGGTTAGTTTTCGGTATCCATCATACATATTAAATCTACTAATCTACTAACTTTCTGATTCTACATGCAGAAGATATATGACCAATGAGGCCACAATAATGGCATTTAGCATGTTGAGTGTTGAAAGTAGTGTGAGGTGCATGATTGGTAGGTTTTGGTTTTCTAGTGTAGAAGAAGCATGCCTATTAGTCTTCTTGGGCATAGTCTTGGTATGGTTTGGTCTGATAGTGTTGGCGTGTTCCGATGATTCGGTAATTGACACATGTTAGAATAGGAAGCAGCAACTTCAGGCCGTTTTCCTAAACTAATTTCCAACTTTTTGGAAGTGTCATATAATCTAGTATAGTGATGTGAGTGATTCTAATCTGACCAGTGCACACTGGAGACTTTTTTCTCCTTAGATAGGTCTTCCTTTAACTTGATAATAGTTTGGTCTTTTTCTTCGGATAGCTTAACAGTCTCGTGTAGCAATAATTTAATAGAAGAAAGCTCACCAGACTCATTTGAAGAGTCATTATCTCTAACCTGATCTAGTAGGTCGGTAAGTCTTCCTATTTCACCTTTGTACTCTTTGAGTACCTTCTTAGAGGTTTCATATTTACTACGCAGTTTCCTGTAATCATCTAGCAGTTCACTGAAAGCCTCTCCTAGTTGCTCAAAGGTGAAATCATCATAAGGGTCAAATAGAGGATTAGTGATTACCTAATCGCAAGCCATCAAGCACACATTTGCAGCGTCAACTGATTGTTTATCTTCTGAGTCGCTGGCTTCACTTTCATGCCATATGCTTGTATTGGCGTACTTTCTTGATGTCGATTTCTTCAGGTAGCCTTTGTCATATTTGCTATTTTTCTTTGATGATGATGCTGTTAGACAGTCTTTCTTCATGTGTCCTTTCTTCTTACATCCGTAGCAAATAGGATCTTCCTTGTTGTTGTTGTTGCTGTCTTTTGTTCTCCTGTTAAATCTCATGAACTTCTTGAACTTGCTTACCAGAAGAGCTTGATCTTCAGAGTCGGAGTCGCTGTCGTCGGAATCATCTTCGATGGTTCTTCTATGTTGAGCCTTGAGAGCGATCGTCTTCTCTGACTTCTCCTTTAGTGTAGCATCTTCAAAGTCTTGAAGTTCTAACTCGTGAGTGAGTAGCTTACCCATGAGTGTTTCTAGAGACATTGTTGAGAGGTCGTTCCCTTCAATGATTGTTGTAGCCTTTGGAATCCAGTTCCTTGTAAGGGCTCGTAGAAGTTTGTGAATCTTCTCATGGTTACTGTAATCCTTGCCTAGTGAGGACAGAGGATTTACAATATCCAAAAATCTTGTAAACATCTGAGTGACTGATTCACTTGGCTTTATTTTGAACGCCTCATACTCCTGAGTAAGTCTGCTGATCTTTGACTCCTTGACTTGTGTTGTTCCTTCGTGGGTTATTTCGAGAAGTTTCCACACTTTGTTTGATGTTGTGCAAGTAGACACCCTGTTGAATTCAGTTCTGTCTAAAGCACAAAATAAAGCGTTAATAACACGTGCGTCAAGACTGACCTTTTTCTTTTCTTCCTCTGTATATTGTCATAGGGTTTTTCAGCTAAAACTCTATCAACATTTATACCAGTGGCTTTTTATAGCCATCAATAACCACAAACCATAAGTCAAAATCAAGAGATTTCAGAAAGAAACTCATACGTGTTTTCTAATAAGTGTAGTTTGTACCGTCAAACAGTGGAGGTCTGTTTGTGGTTTGGCCTTCACTTGTGAATTTCATAGTTGCCTGTGTAATACTGTGATCTATATAAAAATTGAATATAACTGCAATTTTACCTTGCTTTACCTGTATAACCCGCTCTGATACCAATTGTGGGAGCGATTGGGATCAGAATATAATACCTCTAGATGGAGAGCCTGCTCTGATACCAATTGTAGGAACAAAATCATAAAACAGAATACTCTAGAGGGGGGTAAATAGAGTAGGCAGCAAAATATTGCTAATTAAAAACTTGTTAGCAGTTAGATCACAGATATAATAATAATCACAAAAAGTAAATGACAGAAATTAAAAGTGATCAGAAGGCAAACGCAAACACCGAGATTTATATTAGTTTCCCTCTTGTGAGGACTAGTCCAGTCGGAAGAACTCTAGCTTCCAGTTAATCCACTATTGGAAAATCCCGCAAGTTTTCATACGAAGTCCTTGCAACTTCTACAGATGCGAACTTTGATACGAAGAACTCGACCAACTTTAATTTTGAAGAGTTGAATCTTCTATCAAGCCTCTTATTACAATCGCTCTGAAACTTCTAGACCGTACCGCGCTGGCAAATCGACTAGAGGATTGTAACTGGCTTGAGATTTGAAAATAAAAGCTTTTAAGACTCTTTGGAAGAATGTAAGCTCGGGAAGAGAAGAGATTGAAAGTGAATTGGTGATTTGAAATGATCGAAATACTTCTCTATTTGTAGTTTTTCCAAAGACAGAACTCTGACAGAATTCGGACAGAATTCGGACAGAACTCTTTGTAACAAACCGTAACTGAATGGATGACCAAGTTCAAAAACTCAACGTTTACTAACGTTCCAAATGACCGAACTCTGGCCGAACTCGGGCCGAACTCGGGCCGAGTTCTCTTGGTTCTGCCAGTTCATTTTTGGAGAAAATAAATCTTGGCTTTTTGAAAAATCCTTCAGAAGCTTTTTGTAAAAAGAATGTTTTTCAAAAATATTGGTTATTTGTAAAGGAATATGATGGTTTTGAAAAATGTTTTCGGATAGCCTATTTGCCAGTACGACTCGGTGTACAATGTATTCCTAGACTCAATAAAATGAAAAATTATATTGCTTAACAGGAAGTACATTCTGAAAGGCAAACGGCTTCAGTCTTGAACATTGTTGATATCTATCGTTGAGCAGTATCCAAAATGTCGTAGGTAAACATCTGAGTTGACTTGCATTTATATCGAGACAGAGTTTGATCAATTATTAAAATCAGGTTTGACCATGACCAATGGGCCAACACATGCTTCTTCAATAGTTTTGGGTTCAAGCTGTAAATAAATGCAACACAGAAAACTATATTTTTGCTAGAGGAATGAGTACTTACACCCCTAATAATCTCACATATTACCAAGTCCTTGGGATGTTCAGCAAAAAATTTTAATTTTTTGGCAAACTCTCAAGGTAGCTGGTTCCGGCTTCTGGTTCTGTACGTGATCTGCCTGAAGGATCAGCTGGTGCTGTACTTGAAGGTTTTGCAGGTGCTGTTCTTGGTGTACTCATGTACTTATCATCATCGTCGATTGTCTGTTGATTTGGTTCATTAAATGTGACATTTATTGACTCTTCGATGGTCATGGTTCTTTTGTTGAAGATACAGTACCATTTGCTTTTGGCCGCATAACCTAAAAATATACCTTCATCGGCCTTTTCTGTAAACTTTCCCAAATTGTCTTTAGTATTGAGAATAAAACATTTGCAACCAAATATCTTGAAATATGAAATAGATGGAGTCCTATCAAACCATAACTCATAGGGAGTGTTCTTCGATATAGGTCGAATTAGAACCTTATTAAGAACATAGCAAGTTGTATTGACAACTTCAGCCCAAAAGTATTTAGGTAGACTAAACTGGCTGTTTAACATTACTCTCGCCATTTTGGATAGAGTCATGTTCTTTCATTCCACAACTTTATTTTGTTGTGGAGTCCTAGGGCAAGAGAACTCATGCAGATAACCGTATGTCACAAAATTGCTTAAACTCTGCATTCTTAAATTTGCTGCCATGATCGCTTCGAATATGAGTGATCATGAATCCTTTCTTATTTTGAACTTTCTTACAAAAGGAGACGAATTTTGACAATGCATCGTTCTTCATGCAAGAAAATATACCCACGTGTATCTAGAGAAATCATCTACTATTACAAAAGCATATAATTACCACTAGACTAGCAATTCTACTAGGTCCAAATAAATCTATATGCAATAATTTTAGAGGTCTAGTGGTACTTTCAGCGTTGTTGGACTTAAAAGTAGATTGGACAGCTTTATTCTTTTCACATTTACTACATACCGTATCATTCTTGAAAGTATTGCTCGGTATGTCTCGTACCAACTTCTTTGTGGATAGTCTTAAAATTGTGTTCATATTTGCATGATCGAGTCTCATATGGCATACTTGACTCTCATCACTTTTGGCCATTATACATTTACCTGCTTTGTTAGCATCTTCTAACAAATAGAAAATATTTATATATTGTCTTCTCTGATACCTTCAAAGATAGTACTACCAGTTGATCTATCAACTATAGTACATTTGTCTTTGACAAAGTTAATCCCATAACCATGGTTAGCTAAATGGCTTATGTTGAGTATGTTATATTTTAACTCGGTAACTAGACAAACATCTTTAATCATAGGATATGGAGCATTACCAATATTGTCGATACCTACTATATACCCTTTAAGACTATTACTGAAGGAAACGTATCCTTATTTCTTCTTTGACAGTGTTACGAATAATAAAGTGCATCAGTCATGTGCCGTGAGCAACCGCTGTCGAAGATCCATTTGCTTCTAGCATGTGAAGGGTGTTCCACCTACAAGAGAATTTGCAGATAAAACTTTTGGTAACCATTTCTTGTAGGGTCCTGGAATGTTAGTTTTCAGTATCCATGCACATATATTCAAATCAATAAGCTTTCTAACTCTACATGTAGGAGAGATACGACCAATGGTGCCATAATAATGACATCTAGCATGTTGAGTGTTAGATGCAGTGTGTTGCACATAATTGGTAGGTCTTGGTTTTCTAGTATAATATAATGCATGCCTATTAGTCTTCTTGGGCAAATGTTAGGCTTGGTTTAGTCTGCAGTGTTGGGTTTGACAGTGTTCCAATGTTTCGGTACGTGAGATGTGTTAGGATATGAAACAGCAACTTTAGGCTATTTTTCTAACCTAATTTCCAACTTTTTAGAAGTGTCATACAATAAATTATAATCAACAGTTAGTGCATCATTTCTAATTAGTGCTCGCTGA
>JANAVB010040616.1:0-20401 GCA_029216955.1 Iris pallida
TATTATAATATATATATAGATATATATTATATATATATTGCAAGCAATTTCTATGGCAATATAATAATAATAAACAACTCCTATAAGGAATATAACGATAACTTTAGGCTAAATCATAGAGGGAAATGGTTGGTCATATCCAAAAGAAACTAAATCAATAACGTTTAACCAACTAAGCTTATCCTCTTAATCTAACGGATCACATTACACCTTGTATCAACCATTGCTAACTAGAAAGGAATGTAAAGGACATGGTTAGAGCAATAGATGCAAACATATTGAAGGAGTCATGAACGGAATCAAGCATAATGCATAAGAGAGACGATGATGGAGACTTATTGGGTTGAAAACCCTATTTGTGTATGATATAGCTCTCCTAGAAGTTAATCTAAATCATATCTTCAATTATATTCGCAGGCTCACAACTAATACTACAAAGTTGAAGTACTAACCGTGAATTCGCAACCTTATACGAAATCGGACCTGCATGGGCCACCATATTGTCACGACCCGCACCCACTTTTGGGATACGAGTTCGTGTCCAAGCCAACCTATGCCACAGTGTCGGTAGTAGTACACTGTCTATGATAAACATGATCCATACAACTACACAGTCCACATATATCATCCACAACTAAGTTACGACAAAGCGATTAAACTGAAAAGTCTCAATAAATAATTTAAATAAAGATCCACTACAAATCAGATAGTCTCAAAAACAAATCTGCTGAAAGTAATTATAAAACAATTAGAACTGAAGTCCGCTAAGCTCACTAGCTAAGAATAACACAAAAGAACATAAGAAAGAAATATGCTACTCCGTATCAGAAGAAACAACCGACACATTGGTAACATCAGTGTCACCAAGATATGCACCATAAACCTCGGGGCAAACTATGTCGTCTAAAGCTGAAAATTAGTTATCCAGTCAGGATTGGAGCAAGATCACCATAACACTACACTACACAATATATTATACAAGCACGCAGAATAGCAGTAAGGAAAGGTGAATATGACATGATACAAAAGAGACATCTATACATTGGAAAATAGTTTGAGAGTACAATTTTGACATGGCACAGTTGAAGGTATAATTAAGACACAATGACAATATAAGAGAACAATGAATATAAGACAAACCTCTGAGCAAAATGTCAACATAAAATAAATCATGTGTACTGTGTATTTTAGAATACAAGTGTTTTGCATGTGGACGGGTTAGGACATCCGGTAGTCGATATATGAGGTGCAACGACTGCTATCAATATTAGCATTGGAAAAAATTGTACATTGCGTAGACCACATGCATACTAGTTATATTCTCCCTCCCGACTCTCTCACAAGTAAACATGATCACTTTAACATTAACTTTTACTTTAAACATTGAAAATTGAACACTAAATATTGGACAGAAGCAGTAAGTGAATATGTATGACCACGATATTTAGTATAACTCTCGTGCACAACAATAAAATGATAAGACTAACAGTTTAAGGAAAAGAATAACATGCAGCATAAAATAAAGACAACATAGGTCATAGTGATACTTGTCTTGCTCTACTAGATGATGAAGTCACAACTCAAACATCTCAAATGTCGTAGACCGATCTACCCCATCACAAAAATAACCATAAGTTAGATTATGAAAATCCCACTCTAAAAATCCTAGAAAGTAGCTAATGGTTTAACATAACTAATTATATTTAATTCTGGAATAAATTATCTAAAAACCTAATTTATTCTAATATAATTCTAGAATTAAAATTAAATACTAATTTTTAGCCAAAAAGATCACGGTTTCCAATTAGGAACTCTTGGCACGTAATTCGAGGCACATCGATGACTAAGTAGGCAAACGAAAAGAACTCGATGACTTGAGTGTGCACCCTAGTAGATTTTAGTTCCACGAGTGCACTGGAATTGATCGTGCCACAAAATTACGCTTTGGTCATAAGATATCACCGTTATGGCTAACCGTGACCAAATTGATGATTTGTCGGCACAACTGAGTTCTATGAATTACTAAAATTACTAGATGAACTAATTAATTTCTAGAAAAAATATATGTTGTAATGCTCTGTGTTAGCTTTTAGAAACTTCAAACGGTTCATGATTTCGATTTCTGGTTTTCCCAAAATCTCGAAAACACCAAAACGTGTCAAGTTTCGGACAACCGACACTACGAATTTTACAGAAATTAAGGTTCAGAATTTATGAAAATAAATTATATATTCAGAAAAAATACCTCAATACTCTTCCAATAAAAAAATGGCATGCAAAATGGAGGTACGAGTTGACGGCAATCGCCTCAGAAAGTTGGGGGTCTCCAAAGAGCAACTCTCTCAAAACGGCCAAGTAAATATTAGGGTTTACGAAATACTTTAATATATATAGGAGAGAGAAGAGACAGTTACTATAGTAGTTGGCGCCGACATGTGGGCCCCCTGGGTGAATGACTGGGTAATTAATTTAGAAAAAGAGTTTTATTTACCAGAAAATAGTTTTTAACTAGTTTTTGCTTAAAAAAATTATAATTTAAAAATAATCAGAAAAATCTTTAAAAATTCCAAACAAATATATAAAATAACATATAGAACCCTAAAAAAATATTCGGGGTCAAAATTTTCTCATATACTAGCACAATAAATTCTAGAAGTCATAGAAAAATAGATTTTCATGTATTTAATTATCTAAATAATTCCAGAAAATACTAGAAACTTCCAAAAAATATAGAAAATAGTTTATAAGGTTCTAGAGCCTAAATAAATTATTTTGCTTCTA
This sequence comes from Iris pallida, assembly GCA_029216955.1. Classification (NCBI taxonomy): domain Eukaryota; kingdom Viridiplantae; phylum Streptophyta; class Magnoliopsida; order Asparagales; family Iridaceae; genus Iris; species Iris pallida. Next base: position 2,782 of record JANAVB010040616.1, read on the forward strand.
AAATGACCTAGAGTGTCCTTACCAATTATCTAAAAGTCTTTCAATAATAAAAATACTATAGTAAAAATATCTAAGAATTACCAAAAATTTCCTAGTGTTATTTATTCACTTATCACTAATCAAAATAGAAAAATTTGGTAGTAGATGCTATAATTTAGTTGGGGCTTTAGTGTAGTAGCACAATTAGGTTTTTATGTGAGTAGTTTAGAGTATCAGTTAGATATTTTTGTATCAGAGCCTTAGCATTGTGTGTTGTGTGTGTCGGTGAATTAGTGAGAGAAGGGTTTCATGTGTCAAGTGTGTGTGTGTGTGTGTGTGTGTGTGTGTGTGTGTGTGTGTGTGTGTGTGTGTGTGTGTGTGTGTGTGCTTAAGTGTCAATTAGTGTCCATTTCAGTGTCCTAGTGTCTAAGTATAGGTAGCAGTCAGTGACATGAATTAGTGTTATGTAGTTGGTATTAGTAGCATCAGTGTATTAGAGTGTTAGTGTTAGTATCCTAAGTTAGCCCTAGTGTCAGTGAGTGTATAGGTATTTTGGGCGGACCCTAGTGATTTGGCATCTGTCACTATCACAGGTTTGGCTTGGCTTGGGCATTGGCTAGGCCATTGCTTTCAGTCGAGCAGTTGGGAGTTGGCCATTTGCCATAGGCCATTGGCATGAGAAGGTTTTAGACCAGTACAAGAGTGCAGTAATGGTTCCTGTAGGAATAAGAAAGGAACCCCCTCCCAACTATTCGGGAGTTGGCTTGACCATTACCTTGGCCTTAAGCCATTAGGCTAAAGCAGGCCATTAGTTCAGTCTTAGCAATTTAGGCTTTGGGTTTTGGTTAGTATCGTAGGTTTGAGTTGCTTTTGGTAATCAATTAGTCATTGAGTTAGAGGTCAGTAAGAGATACTTGAGTGTATAAGAGGTTAATGAGTTAGTATATGTTAGTATAAGTTAATGTAGATATCAGTCATTAGAGTGTCAATTTGGATTATAGAGGGATGAGTTGTGACTAGAAGTAGTGTTAGAGGCCTGCACATTGTATTGCAGCATTGCCTGCAAGGCTCAGGCAATAGTAGCAGCAGCAGGGCAATGCCCTGGCCATGTATTAGCAGCAACATGTTGATTGCTTTGCAGTGGGCAACAGTTGCATTGCCTTTGCACTACTTGCTCTTGCTTTGCCTTGGCATGGCCATTAGCAGCAGCAACAACAAAGCATATGCAGCAGCAGCTGCATTAGCAATAGTACCAGTAGGGGAAGCCCCCTCTATTTTGTGAGTTTGCCTTAACCATTTAAGCCACTTGGCCTGGGTTGTAGAGGGGAAAGTTAGGTAAAGTATTACCTATTAGTCTAGATTATGTATTACCTACCAAATGTAGGTAATGATATACTTACCTAGGTAATAGTTTACCTAAATGACTAAGGTAGAGTATATAGTAGGTAATGGGTATGGGTTATCTAAGGTATAGGATACTACCTATTACTCTAAGGTATTGTTGTACCTATCTAGGGTAATGTGAATATCTAAGTTAGGGTGTTTAGGTAAGTATTGACTTATGGTGGGTTAACCTAACCTAGATTTGACTAGGGTTTGACCAGGGTTGACCAGTTGACCAAAAGTTAATTGTGAGTCAAATTTGACCTAGTTTTGACCTAGATTGTATATCGTGCACTAGAAAACCATGTCTAACACTGTTAAATCCTATTTAATATATGAATATCTCATCTATAGGTCTTGTGACTCCAATTTGATCCTCGATTCATATTGACTGCTCAGGACCGCAGGCGAGTACATTCTTTGATAGTTTTTATTGCTTTAAAATTTCCTATATCTATTTAGTTGTAGTATTTTACTTGATTCTTGACATGAGGATATACGGATTAGTATATGTTGGATCCCGTCATGAGATATTATTCCAGGTTAACCTGGTATACTGGTACTTGTTCGATATTATTTCTTGTACTTGTATAGACACCAATTTAGGAGTGGGCTGGCCCCCTGCTCTTTGAATTCCATGTCATGATGTGCCATGGTTGGATCTATTATACTATTCGAGAGATTGGGGGTTATTAGAGTTTATGTTTTCAATATCCTACTTGTTTACTACTTGTGCATAGCTCACACTCGCCATACATAGGGTGTAGCCTAACTGATGCTACTTGTACACAGCTTTCCATTGTGGCCAGTCTGATCCTCTATACTCGTATTTGGGCATAGCCGATCAAATAGAATAGCCTAATCGGGACCCAAGCCGATCACATAACACTCCAATATATTCAGATTTGATTGTATCACGTTATATTCTAATTTACTATATATTCTCACACCATGACATGATATTCAGTTTACCTTGCACTTCTTATTTCTAGTCTTGTTATTCTATCATGTATTCTATTATGACTATTTCTTATAGTATTTGTCAATTTAATAGAACTGCTGTTAACGTTTGTACTTTGCTCCAATGCTGACTGGATAACTATTTTTAGAGGACTTAGAGGCTGATTGCACAACCTTCTACGGGTTTGGGATAAATGGTGACTTTGATCATGACTTTCTTGTGGAGCCGGTGCTCGTAGAGGACGTACCGCCAGTAGTGACTTAGTTTAGCTAGGCCATTATTGGACTTGTATTCCAGACTTGATACTTTGGGTCTATTTTTATTTATTTTGGAATTATACTATGTCTTAAATTCTAAACTTGTGTATTTATGACTCTGCTACTATTTCAGACTATATCTATTTTACTCTTTATCTTCTATCATATTCGTGCTTATCTTCCTTTAGATTCATGTGATTGAGTTATGTCATATATATTCCTCCGTGCGAATATGACAGGTTTATACTCTATATTGTTTATGTTAGATGTTATAGTTGAGCTATACAGCGTTCTACCACCAACACTACGACGTAGACTGGACGTACCTACGTGCTTGTACCCCTAAACCAAGTGCGGGTTGTGACAGTAAACCAGTCGACCAGCATAATTATCAAGGTATGATTGGTAGTTTTCTGTATTTAACTACTAATCGTCCTGATATTATATTTAGTGTTTGCAATTGCGTACAGTATCAAGCAAACCCTATGGAATCACATCTATGCACCGTTAAGCGTATCTTTTGATACCTTAAAGAAATTTCTACTGTCAGCTTTTGGTATTCCAAAATCACATCGTTTGACCTAATTGGTTACTCGGATGCTGATTTTGCTGGATGCAAAGTAGACTGTAAAAGTACCAGTGGTACGTGTCATCTCATAGGTAAGGTTTTAGTCTATTGGTTTAGCAAGAAATAAAATTTTATAGCATTATCAACAACTGAGGCTGAGTATATCGTCGCAGGACGTTGTTGAGCACAAATTTTGTGGATGAAGCAAACTTTAGAAGACTATAATTTGCACTACACTAAGATTCCCATGTTCTGTAATAACATTAGCATAATGAATCTGACTAAGAACCCTGTATGTCACTCATGCACTAAGCATATAGAAGTATATCACCACTTTTTACGTGATCACCAACAACACGAGAATTTTTTTAGAATTTATTAACACAGATCATCAATGGGCAGATATATTCACAAAACCACTAGTCGATGATCGTTTTAACTATTTACATCGTGAGCTAGGAATTCTTGAATTTTTGGAGTCATAATATGTTATGATTAATAAAAGTACATAAAACTTAAAATTTAAATGATTTATTAATCGAAGTTATTTTGGATACAAGCCGAAATGGTACTTTTATCAATAAGGCGTAAAAGCCTAAGCGATACTATGTCAAGTGTCTTCAGACTAACACTAGCTAGGATCCGACCCCTACAGCTAACCCAAAGTAATAATATTAATTAATCAATGAAATCTAAGTTTCTAAGTAATTTTTAACATTTATTACTCATAAATGAACAAAATTCTTCGGACCGAATTCTGTGGGAATATTTTTATTTAACCCGAAAGCAGAACATCAACCTTCATCTACTTCTTTTTCCCCTAAACAGTCGAAAATAGCTGCCAAAAAACCCAAAACTTAAAACCCTAGTCTTAGAAAGCTTCTTTTTAAGGCTTCCCAACCCTAATTTCTTGGATCTACGGTATTTTGAAGGCTTCCTCTTCCATTTTTGTTCATATCGAGGTATAATTCTTTCTATTTCTTTCTCAATTTCATTATGGCACCTAGATTGTTTAAGAAAAAAAGAGTAGAGATGTTGCTTCTTTATCTAATTCTGAGTATGAACCTATTAATCTCTTTAGTCCCTCTTGTCTTGATGACGATGAGGAATAAGATCCTACATTATTTGTTTCTTTAGAGAGATCTGTTAACTGGTTTGATCATTTCTGTTATCGTGAAATATGTCCGAAAAAATAATCAAATTTACTGTTTTGTTGGAATATTTTAATACTTTTGAAAATCTTGGTCTTCGTAAATTTTAGGAAGTTTTAAATCCAATATATGAAAATGCAGTACGCATGTTTTATTGTAACTTACAAGAATCAAAAGATTGTATTCATTCATCGGTTAGTGGGATGGAAGTTGAATTTAATTTTGTCGATGTGTGCGATTATTTTTAAATACAAAATAACGGTGACGCTCTTGTCGACATAACTAAAGTTCAATTTTCTGACGGTATGACCTTTGAATATCTTAAAATTGTGTTGTGTCATCCACATTCGATTCCTTGGAGATGGTTATACACACGCAACTTAAACTAGCACTTCTATGAGTTGCATCGCATTATTATTTCATCTCTCTTACAAAGACGGGATCTACTGACGCGATCACATATTTTGAATTATCCGCGATGTACCATATTCATTTTGGGATTTCCTTTTCCTTCTCTAGAATAATGTTGGCACTCATGATCAACTGTTGGAGGGCAGGCCGTAACCTCCTTTACCCTATGCATCTGACGACAATCCTTAAGAAATTTTATAATCCTTTGAGTTCTTATCCTATCTCTGGGACACCTTCAGAGCTTCTTAGGTCTAGTAGATCTCCACATCCTCCTGGTGATGCTCCACTGCCTGCTCTAGCTCCATCTCCAGCCCCCATAGACGCTCCAACTGATATTCCACCCCTTGCAGCCCCAGGTCATACTATCGACAAGCAGTATCAGCGAATTGATGCTTTTTCACTCTTTAGGGACAGCAGCGTCATGTCGACCTGACTCGTTATGGTGATACTGAGTTTCTCCACATCTCTCAGGTTAAGATCTTGAGAAATGTTATGGCAGACATTCAATGGATAATGACTCATCATCCTACTGTACCGATGCCTATCATCCGTCACCCAGCCTTTGACGGACCGAGACTTGATAAGGATCAGACTTTTGCCTTCTTCGACCTGATGACTGCATACTTTGATCCGACCCAGCCGCCTGTTGATGCTGCTGGTGATGTGGATAGTTGATATAATACTTTTGGACCTTTTGTTATATGGATGTTTTTGATAATGATGATCTTTAGTAGCATATTTACTTTTTGTTGTATTTTAGACTCTTTTCTTCAGTTGTAGTGACACTTTATGATAAGTTTTAGACTATGATAAAAGTTTTTTTTGTTATAAAACTTTTGTTTTCCATATACTACTGCTACTACTGATTTTCTAGTTTTCATACTACTTGAGTTGTGATGTGACTTGTTGTTCCATATATCATTTGGTATTACTCTTTTGTTTCTTTGTTTTTGTTGGCTCACTAATTGCGGGGGAGTCATGTTTTGATTACATGACATAGGGGAAGATGAGTATACCAAAATCAAAAGTTTCAAGCTTTTAGATAAGCCAGGTAAAAGTTTTAAGATTATATTTTGGTATAGACTCAAAGTTTGTCAATTATCAAAATAGGAAAGATTGTTGGCCCACTAGTCATGATCATACATGATTTTGATAATCAACGTCAACTTTTGTCGATACATAAAATATACACAGCTACAGGTATCAAATTAGAATGTCTGCACCTACTGCTACAAATATCTCGTCATCATCAAGAACAAAAAATGATGGAATCAAGATCAATACTTTTACATATTTTTTCTGTATTTTTATCTTTATTTAAGTATAGAAAAATATGTAAGATGGATCGGATCAGTACTAGCTTAGCTATTTTCAGTCCACAAAATACAACATTCCTAACCACAAAATTCTATCCAAAGTCCATAAACAAAATAGCTCAAAACCCCGGCCTAAATTAGTTCTGTTACAACCCTGACAGAACTCGGCCAGAACTCGGCCCGGGTTCGGCCCGAGTTCAAGGCTGTTCAAGTTGTTTTTGAACTTCCTGAAGATATGTATCCAACGTTTGAATGGAAGATTTCTGCATCCGAACTCTGCCTAAACTATGCCCGAATTCGGTTCATAAAAATACTATAAATAGATAAGAACTTTCACATTTCAGATATCTCATTCACTTTCTCTTCTCTCTATTCCTTAAGTGTTTTTCTACAAGCTATACACTTTCATATTTAGCCTATACTACTCTTAGCCAAGCCAGTATCAGTTTAGTTCAATCTAGAGTTTGGTTTAAAGAGTTGTATCGAAGGCTATCTCAGAAAAAGTTTTCGTTTTCAAATACCTTCAGGAGTCGGTCGTGCACTCGTCGCCAAGAACGATATTGTTGAAGTTGGTCATGCGCTTGGCCCCAAGCACGGTATTGTAAGAGTTGCAAGCACTCAGTTAAAGCTTGCATAGTAGATTAACATCGAGCAAAAGTACTCCAGACTGTACTAGTCCTCCATGAGGGATACTAGTATATATCGTTCTATCACTGAGTTTGATTCTTCTTAACTCTTTATTTTTACTGCAATTCATATATTGATATTCATTTGCACTTATTTGTATTTGATTAGCCATATTAAATAGTTTTTAAATTATAATATTTATTCTGCTGCATGAACATACTCTAATTCACCCTCCTCTAGAGGGCTCAACGATCCTACACACTCTTCCTACCTGGGTTCACCTATTTACTGACTCATAGACACACATAAAGGAACCTGTTACACCTTGACATTTCTACCTTGTTGTATTTCCCTATGGGTACCAATTCAATCACAAAAGTCTCTCTTATACACACTCAGATTTCTCATCCCTCTTCTATAGACTGATACCACATATACATAACTACGATACTCTAATATGTATAGCTACCCATAACTACTTTGGATACACATATGCACACTCACTATATTGCCTAGCTACTAGTAGCTCTTTTCCTACACACATACAAGCATATTTATATGCACATATATATGCATAAACAACAGTTGTGCCCCTTTACACCTACTGCCACACGCGCAAATAAGTACATATGCAGATTCTTTCACATCTTTTGATGCACGCAGGACTGAACCCCAAACCACTGCAGTAGCTACCTGCAGCACCTGACTGCTACAAGCTATAAAAGCCTTCTGTCACCTACTGTCATGCTGCTATTGCAGCTAGTTTCCAACATTTCCCTTTGCACAAACTGCTAGCAGTTGACCTTGCTGCACTACTGCCATATGGTAAGAATTTAAATCTGGTACACCCACACCGGTGTACAATCTCATACACATCACACAACCTACACACAAAATGGACATTTCCTTTATCCTAATTTTTTTCCTAATTTATAAATATATATTTATATATATATATATATATATATATATATATATATATATATATATATATATAATTAAAATAAAACACATGACTTCTACTTTATAAGTTATACTCCTCTATGACAATCAAACAAAAACTAATAGTTTATGGGTACATTCTCTATACAACACATGCATAATTTATCAATATAATGCCTATGATACATACTATATATATTGATACATATGACATAATTAAGATGCAAAAATCTTCATAACGCATGGATACGCTTTTCCGTTTCCAATCCCTACGTAAATATGACAGTAGCTATACTAATTTTATTGGGCTCATTTAGAGACACATTTATATATAGAAATTTGTCTACTTGGCTAAACGAATCACATTGCGTCATGACACAACCTTTGATACCATAATTAGGACACATGGACCAAACCTACACCTAAATATGACACAAATTCCTTTGGGAGCTTACATCAAACACTTGGTGGTCATAAATTCGTAGCTACCACAAATTCACCATTCTAAACTCTAGATCTACTAGAATTGAGTCCTCTAACACTTATTTCACCACCTACAAGGTTAGATCTAGCCATTAGAGGGGCGTTCTACTAGTTTAGTTAGAATTCCACTATGAAAATGTGAGAAAAGAGATCAGTACCTATATAGATTTGTTCCTCCTCTAGGACCCACGAATTTGGTGCACTACCAGAATAAGTCATATTAGCGACGCCCAAAAACGTCGCTAAAATATATGAAAACGTCGCTAAGTTCATTTTTCGACGTATTTAGCGACGTTTTATTATTGTCGCGGAAAGCCTGATCGCTAACAGGTAAAATGTCGCTAATCGTCGCTCTTACCGATGCTTACCGACGCACAAATATGTCGGTAATCCTGGAACATTTACCGACGTTCGTTGGCGTACTTTCGGTAATATAGCGACGTTTATTACGTCGGTATACGTCGGTAAATCCTGAAACTTTTAGCGACGTATTTAGAATACATATCGATGTTTACCGATTCTGTTAACGAGAAAAAATCCTGGAACATTTAACGTCGTTTACCGACTTTACCGACGCTTACCGACGCACAAATATGTCGGTTGGCGTCGGTATACATGCTGACTTACCGATGTTTTCCTGCGTCGCTAAACGCCGGTAAACGTCTCTAAATTGCAAAAAAAATTACAGAATGTCTACAGAATCACATTTTCTTCCTGAAGTTTCATAAATAACAATAAATACATAGAAGTAAATTTTCTTCCTGGGTTCGTCGACCCCTTCGGTGGAACACTCAACACTGATAAATCACAACAGTATAACAATCAACACAAACAATACTAAAAGTCTACAACCAATATCCAATGTGTACAACCAACACAAAGTGTATAACAAACACTAAAATATCCAAAATCTACAACCAATATCCAAAGTCTACAACTAATATCCAAAGTGTATAACAATCAACCCCAGTCTACAACCAACCAACCAATATCTAAAGTTTACACAACCAATACTAAAAGTCTACACACAAACAAACAATTAACATAAACAAACACTAAAATATCATCTCATCAAACAGTCCTAACTCGGACTACTACGGATCTGGAGGAGGTGGGGAGGGGAATGAAAAATCAAACATATATGCTCATTTTAGCGACGTTACTTATCGACGTCGTTAAACGTCGAAAAATTATAATTAGCGACGTAAAGAAGCGTCGTTACGAGTCGCTAATTAAAAAAAATTAAGTAATGTCTACAAAAACGTCGGTAATCGTCACTATTAGTGACGTTTACCGACTTATTAGCAACGTTAATTTTTTTAGTTAAAACTGTGTCGCTGGACGTCGCGGATCGTCGCTAATAGTGACATTCTGCGACGTTTGTCCCTTTCGTCACTAAATTCCTTTGCTTTAGCGACGTTTTACTTAAACATCGCTAATTTCGTCGGTAATATGGCTTATTTTGGTAGTGGTGGTGAAGGAAGAATAAATGGATCCCAAAATCCTTGCTAGAATTCTCCACTTGGTTTCCTTGAGCTCCTAATTTTCTTAGCCATCCATGGAAGAAGATTTGAAAAAAAATTGGAAGTGTGGAGAAGCTTCTAGAGAATGGAAGAATGGAGAGGACCACCCCCTATATTGGCCAGCCACAAGGAGAATGGGTTGGGCTTAATTAAGATTTAATTAGCTTCTAATAGTCTCTACGTCAATTAACTAAATAAAGGCGCTAATAGAAAATAGATAACTTAGACTCTAAATTAATCCACGAGTCTAATCTAGCCATGCCGAAAGTCCAATCTAAAATATAAATTTCTAGCCCATCGTAGAATCATAAAATCTATCGAAACATTACTATGCGCCACTCACAGATAGCGCCAGATTATATCTAGCAGATAGCACTGGAGTTCAGATAGCGCACCATTTCAGATGGTGCTCAACTTCACATGGCACTGGCCGTTTAGCTGATTGACATCAACAATTTATTACTACTTCATGATGATGATTGCAGTGATATTCCTGATGTGGAGTTACAGGTAAACGAGATGGTCCTGCAATCTTCCGCTTTTGTATAAGAAGATTACGGCCATCGGTTTATAGTGATAGGATAAGAAGAAGTCAGAGGCACATACTCCTTGATTATGTTAGGAATATGGTTCTTATTCTTGAGATGTTGTGTCCCCTATGTATACAGAGAAGTACTGAGTTCATTGGCATATGTGAGAGGATTTTACTATGAGAAGCCCTCACTGTGTGTAATTTAATAGGTGGCACATATTTTTCTTGATGCATCATATGACTTGATAAAGTTGATGTTGTTCTGCACTGGTTAAGGTAAGTGTGCATGTCAGAATCATGCGCCACTTGCTTGTCTGTCTGAGACACCATCAGTTTTTCTTGCCTTGACCTTGATATGCACAAGGTAGGGAGATCCTAGCTTCGGCTTGATTGGCGCTGGCCAGCTTGATGAAGAGTAGGCAAGATGCCCTGTTGTTTTGCGTACATTGTTCCAGCACGTTTGGCTCGATGCAGATGGGAAACAGGAAGTAGGTTTCAAGTAGATCTATTTTCTTGACATCGATTTGATTGCCTCTGCCGAAAGAAGTAGAGTTTCTACGCTCATGAAGTGTTCTTATATTAATTGGCACAGAGGCACAATCAGATGCATTTTCCACTAAGTCCAGGACTGGGGAAGGATAAGGAGAGGCCATAGGGTGCTTCCTTTTGTTCTGTGCAAGGACAGTGATAGGTAAATTGTCCATCAAGTTTTGAACTGGGGAGAAGTAAAAAGTAGCCATAAGGTGCTTTCCTTTGTTTAGCGACGAGACAGTGGTTGGCACATGTTGGAAGGAATGAGAGACGACCATATGGTGTTGTCCCTTGATTGGTGTAGAGGCAGTAGTTAGCGTATCCTCCACCAAGTTCAGAACTGGTAAAGAATAGGGAATGGCCACAAAGCACTTCCCCTTGCTTTGCGCAGGAGCTATGTTTGGCGCACATGAGGACTTTGGAGTCCAAATGGCGCGAGTCTTTCTGTCTTTGGAGACAGCAGCAGTAGATGAGTTCTTGGCACCCCCTGCGGCAATCATGACTTCGTAGGCAATTTGGTCGACTTTCATGACCAAAGTCTTTTGCGTCATGCCGACCGATGCAACATCATATTGAGTTGTCACTTTCTCGTCAGAGGAGAAAGTCGTCCCCAGCAGAGTCGTTATTTCGTTTACAAAAATAAAAGTTTGATTACAAACTAAGAAAAAGAAAATATAATTGATTTCTTGGAAAGTACAATTGTAGGAATCTGATCAGAAGACGATCACTTTATCCCTTGGACGATGCGATGTCGAAGAAAGAAGTATTTTGAGAGTGCTGCAACAATTTACTCAGGAGATTATGATCATTAGTGATGCTTGAGAAGTGATTTGGAACCCTATTTATAGAGTTTTAAGATAACTATTAAGTAGTTATGCTGATTGGCGAACAATCGCAATTGGCATACCATCACCCATTTGTGCGAACGGTTGGCTTAACTGCTTGGGACGTGTGGCCTTCCGTGAGAGAGATGCGCTTGGTCATAGATAATGTCACGTGCACGTTCTTTGATATTAGTTGCATGCGTGCCACATCATCTTTCTACTTCTGTATGATTTGATCAATTGGCGCCAACTCACAAATGGCATATACTGTAGATGAACGCCATCTGTGAGCAAGCACTAAACCTGTAACAATGGGTATTGTTGATTACTTTGCGCCAATACAACATGGCACATAGTAAACGACAAAGGTCATAATGATAAGTCTGACTATGCTTCTCGAGCGTTGTGCGCTCAAGATTTAAGAAGATTTTCCTCGGCTGAAGTGTTGTCAGTCATAATGACAGCCGTTTAGCTTTTCTATGAAAATTTCTATGTGGCGGCTAGCGCCATGTGAAGTTGTGCTCCATCTGAAATGGTGCACTATCTGAACTCCAGCGCTATTTGCTAGATATAATCTGGCGCTATCTGTGAGTGGCACATAGTAGTATTTCGATAGGTTTTAAGCTTCTACAACGGGCTAGGAATTTATATTTTAGAGCATGGGTAGATTAGCTCATAGAAGTCCAACTTATTTATTTTCCATTAGAGCCTTTTTTTAGTTAATTGGCGTGGAGACTATTAGAAGCTAATTAAATCTTAATTAAGCCCAACCCATTCTCCTTGAAGCTGGCCAATATAGGGGTAGTTCTCTCCATTCTTCCATTCTCTACAAGCTTCTCTACTTTTCCAATTTTTTCTCAAATCTTCTTCTATGGATGGCTATGAAATTTGGAGCTCAAGGAGACCAAGTGGAGAATTCTAGCAAGGATTTTGGGAGCCATTTATTCTTCCTTCACCACCAAATTTGTGGGTCCTTGAGGAGGAACAAATCTATATAGGTATTGATCTCTTTTCTAACATTTTCATAGTGGAATTCTAAGTAAACTAGTAGGAGACCCCTCTAATGGCTAGATCTAACCTTTTAGGTGGTGAAATAGGTGTTAGAGGACTCGTTCCTAGTAGATCTAGAGTTTAGAACGGTGAATTTGTGGTAGCTACGAATTTATGACCACCAAGTGTTTGATGTAAGCTCCTAAAGGAATTTGTGTCATATTTAGGTGTAGGTTTGGTCCATGTGTCCTAATTATTGTATCAAAGGTTGTGTCATGACAATATGATACGTTTGGCCAAGTAGACAAATTTCTATATATAAATGCGTCTTTAAATGAGCCCAATAAAATTAGTATAGCTATTGTCACATTTACGTAAGGATTTGGAAGTGGAAAAGCGTATCCATGCATCACGAAGGTTTTTGTATCGTAATTATGTCATATGTATCAATATATATAGTATGTATCATAGGCATTGTATTGATAAATTCTACATGTGTTGTATAGAGAATGTACCCATGAACTATTAGTTTTTGTTTGAGTGTCATAGAGGAGTATAACATATAGAGTAGAAGTCATGTGTGTGTGTGCGTGTCTATATATATATATATATATATATATATATATATATATATATATATATATATATTATTTAGGATAGAGGAAATGTCCATTATGTGTGTATGTTGTGTGATGTGTAGGAGATTGTACACAGGTGTGGGTGTACCATATTTAAATTCCTACCATGTGGCAGTATTACAGCAAGGTCAAATGTTAGCAGTTTGTGCAAAGGGAAATGCTGGAAACTAGTTGCAATAGCAGCGTGACAGTAGCTGGCTGAAGGCTTTTATAGCTTGTAGCAGTCAAGTGCTGCAGGTAGCTACTGCAGGGGTTCGGGGTTCAGTCCTGTGTGCATCAAAAAAGGTGCAGGAATCTGTATATGTGCTTATTTGCATGTGTGGCAGCAGATGTAAGGGAGCACAACTGTTGTTCATGCATGTATATGTGCATATAAAAATGCTTGTGTGTGTGTAGGAAGAGAGCTACTAGCAGCTAGGCATTATAGTGAGTGTGCATATGTGTATCCAAAGTAGCTGTGGGTAGCTTTACATTTTAGAGTATCATAGTTATGTATATGTGGTATCAGTCTATAGAAGAGGGATAAGAAATCTGAGTATGTATAAGAGTGACTTTTGTGATTGAATTGGTACCCATAGGAAAATGCAGCTGGGTAGAAATGTCAATGAGTAACAGGTTCCTTTATGTGTGTTTATGAGTCAGTAAATAGGTGAACCCAGGTAGGAGGAGTGTGTAGGATCGTTGAGCACCTCTAGAGGAGGGTGAATTAGAGTGTGTGCGTGCAGCAGAATAAATATTACAATTTAAAAACTATTTAATATGGCTAATCAAATACAAGTAAGAGCAATTGAATATCAATATATGAATTGCAGTAAAAATAAAGAGTTAAGAAGAATCAAACTCAATGGTACAATGATATATGTAAACCCCCTGAATTTTCAGGGAATTTTTAAACTTATTTTTTTTTTTTTGAAGAATAGCTTGTTAATCTATTTATTTAAATAATTAATTAATTATTTCTAATCAGGGTTTAATTTATATTGTAAATATATATATAGATGCAAGATTACTAAATATTGTTATTTGTTAAATAAATGCTGTTACATTAATTATTAAATTATTTATAATCTCTAACCAAGTTTCATATAGATTTATTATTAGATTATATTTATACCAATAATTAAATATATATAGTGTTATTATTCAATTGGTTTTATTTTTAGATTATATATATATCTATACTTATATAGATGTGGTGTTAAAATTCCTAGCAACCAAACCCATTCCTTAAGTTTAACCCTAACTTAGGCCCAACCCAGTTTGGTCCTATTCATTTGGATCTCCTTCATGCATGTATATATATGCATCTACTCTCAACCCTAACCCTAAACTTGCCTCCACACAAACCACCAGCCCCCCTTCATCACCGCCACCCTATCCCTCTCTCTCTCTCGTCTATCTCCTTCCCCCTCACCCGGAGCCCCGCCGTCGACGACGAGACGCGGCGTTTCCCGCGCCCGCGTGTAGCAGCCGGCGCCCCCCCGCACGCGCTGCACCCGACCGGCCCCGATCCGGCGGCCCCCTCGTTGGCGCAACCCCCCCCTCATCGGCGAGCCACCCCCCTGCGGCGTGGCAAGGTAACCCCGACCCCCCGTGGCGCTGTCACGTGGATTAAATCCTCTTTGCATGCTTTAAACCAAGTTTTAATAATTAAATTCTGAATATTCAGATTATTGTAAGGATTGTTGTGATGAATAGATTGATGATTAATTAGATCTAAATATAGGAAATCATTGGTAAATATGTAGGGGTTCTACCCTAATTTTCGTGTGATTTAATATTAATTATTGATATTTATTTATATTTAATTATGAAGTTTCAATGTTAGTAATTAATTAAATGTGTTTTCTGTTTTAATTTTTATGTAACATTTTGATTACGAATTAGAGAAAACTATGTACATGAAAAAGTTTGTATAATTAATATAGTATTTTAAAATAATTTTTCCAGAATTTTTTTAATTTAATTTATAATTATTTTATGTGAAAAACAGCGAATTTACACTGTTTAATTAATTCCGTTTTGATGCTTATTATTTAATTAATAAATAATTAAATAATATAACTTATATGGAAAATATAGATTTAATTATAAAGTAAGTTATGGAAATTTTTCCAGAATTTGATTGGTGTTTAAAATATTATATTTAGATTTATCTTGGAAGTTTTGTATTAATCAAATTGAATATTAAATATTGTTTTCAATTTATCTTATTTATTTGGTTAGTAATTAAATAATACTTATTGAATAGAAAATGTTTGTAATAGCATGTTATTCTGTAGAAAAATAATTCCAATATTTATTTATTATTATTTATAATTATTTGGATTTAGTTGAGTAATTTCTAGATTTATTACATAAGTTGAATATATTATATAATTAATTGTTATTAATTATATAAATTTTGTAAATTTTGTGAAGTGATATGATTCTGTTAGAAATTTGTAAATATGGTATTTAGGAATTTATTTTATGTATTTTAGATATATTTACGAATTTTTAAGACTTAAAAGTAATTTTGAGAATCATGTTTAGGTTTATGTAATCAATTGTGTAATAATTATTTATTGATTTAAATAATTATTAATTTTGTGTTACTACTGTGAATTTAGTTTTAATGAGTAAATTTAAGGTTGGTGGTGATTTATTTGGATTTATTTAGAACTATTAAGTACTTATTGTTATTATTCAACTAGTTATTTAATAAATAGTTTAATGGTAATAATTCATTTTCTGTAAAATATATATATATAATATATATTTATTATTTTGATATTATTTAGTTTATTATTAAAATAGACTAAAAATGATTTTTAAGGATTTTTACTATTTAAGTTAGTATTATTAGGAATTGTGTATTCATGTGTGTATTAAAATGGTTGGTTAATTGATTATCATTAATTAGTTAATTAATTATTAAATATTTAGTTGTAAATAAATTTCAGAATATAAATGGTATGATAATAAGTATGGTTACCTACTTATTATTGTATAATTATTATTCATAAAAATTTGATACTAGTTAGCTAGTAGTACTAGATTAATTTAAATTATAGATTACTTAGCAATTAAATGAATTGTTTAAATTGTTTAATTAGTAATTAATTAGAGATAAATTTTGTTTAGGATTATTTGCTTCTCGGGACTCGGACTCTACTTTGGACCCAGATACTCAGTTGCTGGACACAGGCAAGTACACCTTGCTTGATTGTATATTTTTGCAGTTAGTTTATGTTACCTAGTTACTTCTCAGTTGTGTGCACGCGTCTAGTAGTAGTGGACTTATCCCGTGTATTGTGAAGGTATGTGGTACCTTCTAGCCGGACACCGTATCATACACGATCACTATATGAGTGAGTTGAGAGCATGGATTTGTGTGTCGACTGATCATTGGCACGTGAGTTCGCGTCTGGTCTAGTGGTTGGTACAGGTCTACTTATATATACTATGACGTCTTGCATATTATTTGTACCGCGTATACGGTACGGATATACATTGGGTGGGGAGAGTCTACTAGTGGTGTATGAGAATTTCTGTTTCCAATGGACGCTGGATGCTCATAGCCCCTCGTTTCTCAAACCGTAGAACGCTTGGTGGCCGTTTCTTCTTCTTCTCCCCCTCTCATGTGCCACTAGAGATGTCTCGAGTGCATTTTACACATAGATGGTTAGTTTACCTGTCGTATGTTGCATGATATATCATGTCCTTGTTTGGTTGGGGAGATGTTATGTTACATTTTTTCTAGTTATTTATATACTGCCCTGTACTATCATGCATGTCGATTTCTTGTGTACTTGTTACGTCCCTCTGAGGACCTGGCACCTTTTCCAGATTGGGACGAGTACAGGTACCGACGGACTACGGAGATTGGAGACTTTTGCTGACGAGGACTTCAATGTTGAGCCTCGTGAGTTTCTTGAGTTCTTAGGTGATTTCTGCTAGTGGCTATCTATTTCTTTTCTGGTTCATTTGTACTCTTTTAGTAGTTCATTAATACATTTATTGGTGGATTATTTTCCACTAGTCATGACTTGTAGCTTGATTCAGAGTTATTTTCATTCCTTCCAGCTTTATTCTGTGATTTTTCCTGTGGATGAGATTAGTATTTACCTGCCTGTATTGTTATTTAGTTGTTACTTCAGCGTACTACGATCGAGTATAGTCCATTAAATAGGGATTTTTCTATACTTGATCGTACAGCTGGCACGCCACGTGTTCCTGGTCCCACATATCTTGGAACCGGGGTGTGACATGTTTTTAGTGGTGGCCCATGCAGGTCGAAAAAATATTGTTTGGTTACTTTACCATACCAAGCAAGCCTGCGTATAGGATTAGGACTATCGTGTCTCATCCACAATTGATTATTTTATCCTTTGATCTCGTTTGATTTTGACTCATTTCAAACTCCTCGAAATACTTGATCTCTTCTTTGATTTATCTTCTGACTCTTTGACTTCCTTGCAATTATATCCTTCTCGATCTAATCTACCGTACCCCTTGCTTG
>JANAVB010040617.1:0-77043 GCA_029216955.1 Iris pallida
TAATTATTCACATATGTAAATTGCGACACAAAGTAATTTAATATTGCTAGGTGGTTATTCATCTACTTTACCTTAATATGAGTCCAAATTGCGTCCTTCCCAATGTCTGGTACATGCCTCCAATCAAGGTAAGTTAAAGGTGCTAGGTGGCCATTTCGTGCTAGAACCCCTAAATTTGAAGCAAGTCTGGAACATGTTTCTCAATTGGTTGGCCAAAATTGTTGACATGAATCTCTAGAATGCCACCATCTTCTGCCCATCCCCTATGCATTAAAGTAGGACCACGGACTGTCTATGCTCCTCCTGACTGGAATTCGGGTCTAAGTTAAAATAGGCCAACATAAAATAATTAATGCACAATAATATTAAAACCCCGAAGTTTAACTTCAATAATATTAATATCACAAATATGTGTGATGTTAAGATTATTATTACCTGTCACTTGATCTTCTAGTTGTTCGTTGTTGCCGAAAATACTCCTGTTTGCTCTTCCTCCTCGGAAATAGTAGGAGGTGGCCAATTCAAAGGAGGTTCGACCATGACAGTGTTGGCACCTACTTGCTCTTGTTCCTCAATAACGGTAGGCATAGCTCCCCTATTCA
The DNA here is from genome assembly GCA_029216955.1 of Iris pallida. Lineage (NCBI taxonomy): Eukaryota > Viridiplantae > Streptophyta > Magnoliopsida > Asparagales > Iridaceae > Iris > Iris pallida. Next base: position 603 of record JANAVB010040617.1, read on the forward strand.
ATTGGTTGCGTCTACTTGTCGCCATGGAATTTTAGCTTGACTACAATCAAAAAATGTATAAGAGAAAATGAATGATGGCATAGTAGATCATATGTTACTTTTATTGAAGAAATGATCTAAACAAACTTGAACATGAGAGTGTGCAGTCTCACACTTACTGTTGCCATAGAAGAGGATGAGAGACTGCTTAAGAAAGAAGAACTCATAAAAGATGACTTACCAATATTAGCATACAACACAGGATATAGTGATACTGAAAAAATTGTACCCCACATGGTTTTTTGTATCTTGATGAAACATACAACTTTTCTATAGTAGCGAAGTAGTCTAATGAACATCAACTAGAATATAACACCATCAACTTATTTCCACATACCACTTTATAAACAACTAAACACAATTACGCAAAAAGGTGAAGTTTTGATGGCAAAAATGTATTGTAGATTCTATCAGACTATCCAAGAAAAAAATGCACTGCAATTTTGATTCGTATGGGTCAACTTCTTGTTTCGTGGAGGAACTGTATAGAACATCAACAACAATTCAATGGCTGCTGCCCCAAGATACACTGTACTATATGCTCTGCCTAGACCACATGATCCCCTTCATGTGGATAGAACACCATCCCTCAGATGGCACTTCATTGTATGGAACCAATTTACCACTAACCTTCCCACATTGAAGTTTCAGTAAGGCCACATGTTATATCTAGTTTGTACCATTACTCCCTTTACATCTTAATTGCCTTAACAATTCTAAGTGAAGAAAAAAGCAACAGCAGTAGTAGCATAATACATAATGCCAGGTTGGTCTAGGCTAACTTGGAAGGGTCGTGTTCAGGTCCCATGAGCTATTAGTCTCATCATGAAATCAGAGAAGAGACTCCCCTGTTTACAAAAGATTTCTCTAACCATTTCCTCTTGCACCCAGGTTCTGTCATAAGGAACCTGCACACTGGTTTAACTCTGTCATTATGCATCCCATATGGTAGTTATTTACCTATCCCTTGTTAACTAATATTCCAGAGGTGTCCACTGATACTTCATGTATCCCTTGGCACAAATGTATCAAATGCTACTCCTATATTGGACAGAGCATTTACCAGAGAATTTACAATTAGTAGCAGTTAGCTAAATGGACAGAGCATACAAGATGCAGGGGACAGTGTATATAAAGAGGTGTTAGGGACTAGAATGGACAGGTTTAACTCTGTCATTATGCATCCTAAATGGACATGTTTAACTCTGTCATTATGCATACTAAATGGACAGGTTTAACTCTATCATTATGCATCCTTAACTGATACATGAGGATTGGGGCTGCCACAACTTGTACTGAACAGTACAAGAGAAAATGGACTGTAAAAAGAATAATAGACAGGACATTAGGAAATGAAGTGGTCGTGGATAAGTGGACTGATACTCAACAAATTTACTGATACACAAAACAAAAGCCTGGCACAACATCATATATAAGAGAAAACGCATGAAAGTTTTCAACTGTCCCAACATCATATATTTAATAACAGCTTCTTGTCATATCCAAATAATGCGATATAATATTTAACCAATTTGCAAAATAAAATATGGTTGACAAGAAATCAAGAAAATGCATGAAAAGAAATTTATAGCCATATTATCTTCACATTCTCTTCAAAGTTCAAACACTGACTATTCATGAGCAACCTCAACTCCCAGTAAGTCGCCATCATAAAGGAAGAAAATGAAAGACAGTTCCAGCTAATTCAGCTAATTCAGGTTCCAACATTTCAAAGAAGTATTTAGTTCCAGCTAATTCAGGTTTTAGAGTATTTAGTTTCGAGTTTCAACATTTCAAAGAAGTATTTAAAATGTTAAAATTTACTAAATATATAACAAATGAAAGTTAAAATAACATAAGTCCTTAAATATTTTATGTAGTTTGTGTTAGTTTTGGTGAATTGCTGCATATTGTATGATTTATGTTAATTTTACATGGTAATTGCATATCTAATAGGCAGGTTACCATATGTGTGTGTGCGAGTGCTCTCACTCTCAAAACAGTTCTTTTAACATGAAAATGTAAGTAAAACCAGAGTTACCAAAAAATGAACATGAGTACCATTTTGGAATTTCCCATCCAAAACATGGAAATGTTCAATTCAGGAACTAATCTAATCATATAAATGTTCCAAAAAGAGAATAAACCATTAGCCCTAATCCTAAACCCTTATAGTTCTAGCCAGACTCAATGATCCTTACATCACTTGAGAAATATGAAATCGCAATCTTCAAAATTTTGGTTGCCTATAAGCACATGCACACGAGACAAGAAGCATGCTTAGTTCCGAAAGCACGAGTCATTCAGCTAAAGAGTTTTGCAGAAGCCTGCCGCTAGATACCACAATCCATATCAAGTGGCATTCCGGTTTTCATACCACAATATTCCACCTTGGAAGTAACATTGAGTAAAACAAAATCAATACATATTTCAGCCAGTATTTGCAAAGGGATGGACAATTCCGGACGGCTTTGGAGGGGGGAGTGTAAGTTCCAACCAATTCTGAAACTGTTGTCGAATTTTGACAAATTTTGGCCATTTTTGGGCCAGGACAACCAAGATAGACCAAAACTTTCCAATATTAGCCTAACATCATCGATATCAGCCAGTACCGATCTCATTATGTGAGTTTTGATCAATTCAGCTCAAATCCAATAAATACGGCCGATACATGTCAGTATTAGGCTATTAGCTGATTTTTTAAACTTTGAGAAGAGACCAACAAGTGTTAAGAAGTTCAAACTAGATAAGACCTCAATAGATGTTACGTTATAAGAAGACGAGAAAGCTACAGGAACTGACAATATAAATTCAGAACTTAAAACTCTACAACTTCTCGCATATCTTACAATCGAATTAACTAGTAATTATGGAATACATTAGTTAATAGATTAGACGACGGTGCAATCAGACAACTGTTACCAAAAGGACAACAAAAATTTGAAGAAGAGTACCTTATTCCCAGAATTGAGCTTCTATCAAATCAAAAGGATTACAGGCTATATGTGAACGAAAAATATACTAGAACTGAATGAGTTGAAGAGACTTCGAGTATGGGCACCAAGAATGACTACCTAAACCAGCAGCCAGCAGGTATTGGTTTACAGTTCAGCTACTTCATAAGTATGATTTAAGTTCCTGTCATAAGGAACCTGCACACTGGACCCTCCAAAGCAATCCCCATCACTGTCATGTAGGAAATCGGATACAGAACAAGAAAGAAATAACGTTGAATAACTAAAAGTAGCTATCATTGTAAATCAAGCAGCAGTAAATCTGACATTGAGATTTAGAAACAAGGAAGATATACTCTGGAAACAAGGATATATCTAATTTGAGATTTGCTAAAGAATCACAGGAACTTTTCCCCCTTCGCTAAGAGAACCATAGAACTTTGTTGTGAAGTGATCGTTGAAGTAGTGTATAAATATTGACAAGTTATTCTCGATGATGAAGAAGAAAACTAGAATCTACGTGTTGCCAATCAACTATTCTGTACAGCTAACATTGCGAGAAAACTGTAAGATAACAATTCTGTTTAAAAAAAATCTGCCCTTAGATCTCCATACTTGTTTCAGTCAAAAACAAATAAAAAGTAACATCATATTAAAGACATGAGGAATGCATCAAGAACATCTTTACAATTTCGGGGATGTATTTGGGAGACATTGTTAGAAGAGTTAAAAGGCAAAAATAATATGGCAAAATAATATAGTTTGAGGATAAGGCTAATATACATAGTGTTGGCTGGTTTTTTCATTATGCTAGGTAATAAGAGGTATAGCAAGGTTTAAAATGTGGTATCAGCATCAAAATCGAACCCTCCTTATGAGTGCCAATGTCCATAACAGACAGTTCCAGCTAATTCAGGTTTTAGAGTATTTAGTTTCGAGTTTCAACATTTCAAAGAAGTATTTAAAATGTTAAAATTTACTAAATATTAACAAATGAAAGTTAAAATAACATAAGTCCTTAAATATTTTATGTAGTTTGTGTTAGTTTTGGTGAATTGCTGCATATTGTATGATTTATGTTAAATTTTACATGGTAATTGCATATCTAATAGGCAGGTTACCATATGTGTGTGTGCGAGTGCTCTCACTCTCAAAACAGTTCTTTTAACATGAAAATGTAAGTAAAACCAGAGTTACCAAAAAATGAACATGAGTACCATTTTGGAATTTCCCATCCAAAACATGGAAATGTTCAATTCAGGAACTATAATCTAATCATATAAATGTTCCAAAAAGAGAATAAACCATTAGCCCTAATCCTAAACCCTTATAGTTCTAGCCAGACTCAATGATCCTTACATCACTTGAGAAATATGAAATCGCAATCTTCAAAATTTTGGTTGCCTATAAGCACATGCACACGAGACAAGAAGCATGCTTAGTTCCGAAAGCACGAGTCATTCAGCTAAAGAGTTTTGCAGAAGCCTGCCGCTAGATACCAGATTCCATATCAAGTGGCATTCCGGTTTTCATACCACATATTCCACCTTGGAAGTAACATTGAGTAAAACAAAATCAATACATATTTCAGCCAGTATTTGCAAAGGGATGGACAATTCCGGACGGTTTTGGAGGGGGGAGTGTAAGTTCCAACCAATTCTGAAACTGTTGTCGAATTTTGACAAATTTTGGTCATTTTTGGGCCAGGACAGACCAAGAATAGACCAAAACTTTCCAATATTAGCCTAACATCATCGATATCAGCCAGTACTGATCTCATTATGTGGGTTTTGATCAATTCAGCTCAAATCCAATAAATACGGCCGATACATGTCAGTATTAGGCTATTAGCTGATTTTTTAAACTTTGAGAAGAGACCAACAAGTGTTAAGAAGTTCAAACTAGATAAGACCTCAATAGATGTTACGTTATAAGAAGACGAGAAAGCTACAGGAACTGACAATATAAATTCAGAACTTAAAACTCTACAACTTCTCTCATATCTTACAATCGATTTAACTAGTGAATTATGGAATACATTAGTTAATAGATTAGACGACGGTGCAATCAGACAACTGTTACCAAAAGGACAACAAAAAATTTGAAGAAGAGTAGTACCTTATTCCCAGAATTGAGCTTCTATCATATCAAAAGGATTACAGGCTATATGTGAACGAAAAAATATACTAGAACTGAATGAGTTGAAGAGACTTCGAGTATGGGCACCAAGAATGAGCTACTCTAAACCAGCAGCCAGCAGGTATTGGTTTACAGTTCAGCTACTTCATAAGTATGATTTAAGTTCCTGTCATAAGGAACCTGCACACTGGACCCTCCAAAGCAATCCCCATCACTGTCATGTAGGAAATCGGATACAGAACAAGAAAGAAATAACGTTGAATAACTAAAAGTAGCTATCATTGTAAATCAAGCAGCAGTAAATCTGACATTGAGATTTAGAAACAAAGGAAGATATACTCTGGAAACAAGGATATATCTAATTTGAGATTTGCTAAAGAATCAAGGAACTTTTTCCCCTTCGCTAAGAGAACCATAGAACTTTGTTGTGAAGTGATCGTTGAAGTAGTGTATAAATTTGACAAGTTATTCTCGATGATGAAGAAGAAAACTAGAATCTACGTGTTGCCAATCAACTATTCTGTACAGCTAACATTGCGAGAAAACTGTAAGATAACAATTCTGTTTAAAAAAAATCTGCCCTTAGATCTCCATACTTGTTTCAGTCAAAAACAAATAAAAAGTAACATCATATTAAAGACATGAGGAATGCATCAAGAACATCTTTACAATTTCGGGGATGTATTTGGGAGACATTGTTAGAAGAGTTAAAAAAAATCTGCCCTTAGATACTCCATTTGATTAGCTAATGCATGGTGTGCCTTATTACAGTTCATACTTATAGTGGTTGAAAATATATGGCAAAAATTCTTTACAAAGTAACAATATGGCAAAAATCAGTTTAGAAGTTTCAGTAAATAATATTGCAATGTTTACCTTACAAAAGAAAGTTTTCCTTGACGCAGGCAAGACCAAGATTAAAAGTTCATATCGAGAAGAGTAAAGGAAGAAAGAGTATGATACCAAGGCTTAACTACATAAATTGTAAGAGAAAAACAAATTGATATAGGACAGGCTGCAAAAAAAGCCTGAATAAAGAGTGTGACTTGATACATAACCAAAAAATTATGGAATTCAGATTGCAAAAACATATACTCCAACTGAAACTCCAAACTTCAAAGAATCAAAAACAGAAAATGAAATATGGATTTTCCTAATCATCTTTGCCATCCCGCCCACTTGGTTCCTCGTCGACTTCAACTCCATCGACACCTTGTTGAACCCAACTAATATCATCATCACGTGTGAATGGTGTCTCATCCAAAGGTTGCTCGTCCCATAACTCTGTTTCATCTGCCATATATCTATGAGTTGTAAATTGCTCCCCAAACACATCAAAAAAATCTCGGGGCTTTGTCTTAACAACTACATGCCAGTCATTCTCGACGGGGTCTTGTACATAAAATACTTGTTTTGCCTGAGATGCTAGTATAAAAGTTCATCTGTTATTTGTTGCCGAGTATACAACAAACGACGAAAGTTTACTAGCGTAAATCCAAAATCATCTCGCTCGATGAGACCTCTACTATTGTCAACCCAGTCACACTTAAACAAACAAACCTATACTCTTTAGAATAATAGAGCTCAATGATGTCTGTCAATATCCCATAGAAATTAACGTCTCCAGATATAGGATTTCTATCTCTTGCACTTGCATAACTTTCAGTCGTTGCCTTTAACATGACTCCACTATTTTGTGTGGTTCTTTTTTGCTCACGGGCCTTTGTATGATACCGAACACCATTTATAATGTATCCTGTGAATCTTTTTGCTTTCTTAAGGGGGCCCAAAGCTAACATCCGGATTTCTTGTGATATCTCTACATTAGCTTCGATCAACTTCGTCACCTATTTCAAAGGAGAAAAATATTATGCAATTCACTTAGGAGGTTACCTATTTAACGTAAAAGTTTTTAAATATCAATTTTTTGCTTACATGATCCTTAAACCATAAATGAAATGTTTCATTATGAATACGGTCAACATCATGTGGTCTGAGACGAGAATTACTCCTAATTGACATACGGTGAGCCCTGTAATAGAAAAACACCATATCAAATGTTATGTCTTAAATGGCTACAAAATAGAAGACTTAATAATGTAGCATACTTACTCTAGAAATGGTGAAATTGTATCGGTATTGACTAGCACATATCGATGTGCTTGTGCATATGTTATGTCATCAAGTACAAATCCCACTGACTTCCCTAATTTACGGCCCACTTCTAAATCAATAGAATTAGATACACCGTCATCGTTCCTTACCGGTCGACTGGACTTGGTCTCAATATCATTTAGGTACCTTGAGCAAAATGTTAGACACTCTTCTACCCAATATCCTTGTGCAATTGAACCCTCTGGATGACTGCGGGTCCTCACATAATTCTTCAATGTGGACAAGTATCTACGATGGGGATTTGGTTAGTTATAAATAATGTTTTTCATAAGAAACAAAAAAAATATAAATACAAAATAATAAATGATATCATACCTCTCAATAGGATACATCATTCGGTAGTGTGGTGGACCTCCTATGATCGCTTCTTCTGCTAAATGAATGACTAAATGCTCCATGACATCAAAAAATACAGGCGAAATATCCTCTCAAGATGGCAGAGTGTGAGCACAATGCGGGTTTGAGCATGTTCCAAATCCTTTACATTCATCGTTTTTGAGTACATAGTCCTAAAATAGTTACTCAATTCAATCAACGGTCCAAGCACATTCTTGGGCAAAACATTTCTCAAAGAAATAGGAAGAAGCTCTTGCATCAAGATATGGTTGTCATGACTCTTAAGTCCTGATATAATACGTTGTTTAAGGTTAACACGACGTGATATGTTCGAAGAATAACCATCCGGGACTTTTACCACCTTCAACATTTTACACACTATATCTTTGCGTTTATTGTCCAACGTGAAACAAGCAGGCGGCAAATAATATTTGTTGTTTGTCCGTTTTTGAGGATGCAATGGCTTGCGAATACCGAATTCTTTTAGATCTTTACGAGCATTTAAATTATCCTTTCCCTTTCCATCAACATTTAATATAGTCCAAAGCACATTGTCACACACATTCTTTTCAATATGCATTATGTCAAGATTGTGGCGAAGCAAATTGTCCTTCCAATAATCTAACTCAAAAAATATACTTCGTTTCTTCCAATTATATGTTAGGGCTCCATCTCCTTTAACCGTCCTTCTCCTCTTTCGTTCCGACTCTGGATCTTTTCCAAACTTATTATCGAAGTCTTTTATTTCAGCGTACACTTCGTCTCCTGACAGTCGAGTGGGCTTTGTATCCATCTCTATTGTACCATCAAAAGAGACTTTATCCATGCGAAATTTATGTCCTTCCGGTAGCCACCGACGATGGCCCATATAGCATTGCTTACCTCCGTTAGACAACCATCGAGAATGAGTATATTTATGACAACAAGGGCATGCCAATTTACCTTTTGTGCTCCACCCCGACAAAATTGCATAGGCAGGAAAATCACTTATTGTCCATAGCAATGATGCACGCATTTTAAACATCTGATTACTAATTGCATCATAAGTGTCTACTCCAACCCACAATTGCTTTAACTCATCCATTAGAGGACGCAAATAAACATCGATGTTATTTCCTGGCCCATGAGGACCATCAATTAGTATCGATAATATCATAGAAGGTTGTTTCATACATAACCATGGTGGCAAATTATATGGTATTAAAATTACTGGCCACGTGCTATGTGCAATACTCATGCTTCTAAAGGATTAAACCCGTCACTAGATAAGCCGAGCTTGACATTTCGTGGGTCCTCGGCAAAATCCGGATATTTCTCATCAAATGTTTTCCATGCAAGAGAATCTGCAGGATGTCTTAAATTCCCATCATTAATGCGTTCCTCGGCATGCCATCTCATCTGTGATGCTGTCTTTGACGACATAAATAGTCTCTGAAGTCTTGGTATCAATGGGAAGTACCTTACCACCTTCGCAGGAATTTTTCGATCTATATTAAAACTGCTATCTGACTCAACCTTTAATTGTTTATACCTTGGGGTATGGCACTTATTGCATTCAAGCTCTTGTTCTGTCTCATTCAAGTACAACATACAATCATTAGGACATGCATGTATCTTCTTATACTCAAGTCCTAAGTTCGCAATCAATTTTCGCGCTTCGTAAAAGGACTTCGGCAATGTTACATCCTCAGGGAATGCATCTTTTAATAACTCAAGCAACATTGTAAAGGATTTGTCGCTCCATCCACTAAGACACTTGATATGCAATAATCGGACAAGAAACGAGAGTGTTGAATACTTCTTGCAGCCTGGATATAACTCTCGCTCAGCTTCTTTTATCAAATTAAAAAATTTCTTAGTTTCTACATCAGGACCTTCCATATGTGGATGATACTCAACATCGTCCACAAAGTTTATTTGGTCAGTCGGAGGAATTCCAAATGCATCATGTAACATCTCTCGCATTTCATCACCGACAACAGAATCACAAGAAGGATTTGAAGATGATGGAGACTCTCCGTGAAAAGTCCAACACGTGTAGCTCTCTAAAAAACGATTTAGTAGTATATGTTCGACCACATCATCTTTCTTCACATATATCATATTGCGACATTTCTTACACGGGCATAATATTCTTTCGGCATTCGATCTATTAGCAGAAGCAAACTCCACGAAATCCTCTGCTCCTTTCTCATACAAAGGATCGCATTTGTTTCGTATATTAATCCAGCTCTTGTCCATAAGAACGTTCAACCTAACGGTATTGTCTCACAACTACAAAGAAAAATTCAAGAATTTTAGTGAAAAATGAACAAATACCCTAATTAAAATCAGTATACAAGTTATAAGAAAGAAAGAAAGAAAGAATATTGAACTTGATGTATAATAATTATATATTGACAATAACAAGTTCCAAAAAGAAATAATTTATCAAAAAGAAAAACATTTTATATGCCAACATTTTAAAGGAGCCTAAAACAGAGAACTTGTTTGTAAAGTAAGAATGTCGGTATATGCTAACATCTAATCAAAAGAAGAATGGAGTTCCATGATACATAAGTTTAAATAATATGCTTATCAAATCAAACAGATGAACAGCCTCACGTATGAGCTTCATTGTGTGACATACCAATAAGCAAGAGAGAAGAAAGCTTTTTGACCATTTCTCGGCACCTCACCCCATAAGATGTATAATGCAAAGTTTATAACATGAGAGCTGGTGCCAGGAATTTTATAGAGATGTTGTACTTTACAACACCAATTTTATCCCACAAATGAAGGAGAGGCATCCTCAAATGGGGAGGTAGTAGGATTCCTTGGTATTTATTGGTTTAATCTTTTTTGAGTATCCTGTAAGCACCAATACAATATCCAATACAACAGAGGGAAGGAGAGGCATCCTCAAATGTGATGGTGGTAGGCTTCTTTGGTACCAGACTCCATACGACCAAATAAGAGTCTCTTTCTGCTTAAAAGATTGTCGTCGATCTCATTAATCTAAATTTTTAGTTGTTGGTGGCTTGGCTTCGAGCGCCAATATAGGCTAAATACTTGATTCCTCATCCAGTCCGATTTGAAATGCTATACAATCACATTTGTAGAAATGTATGCTAGCAGATTGACTTTAATTTTGCTTTCATACCTTTCCAGATGCTTAAAGCAACACTGCATTGGATTCATATGATGTTAGTATTTGGATTTTCTATCTAATGGTCCCTTGTGATTCCATTGATACCAGGTAGGGGAAGATGTAGTTGGTGAATTGACTAAAGCCATGGAAAGACAAGGTCTTGATATGCGAGTAACAGCACTGGTGAGTGTGTTTAATCCTTTTTGGTTATTAACAGTGAGCAAGCTGCAGAGCAACATTTTGGCATGAAATATTGTGCTGCTGCTCTAGCATGCACCTGCTGCTGTTGCTGCAAAGCCTTGCAGGCCACCCCAACACAAGGTGAAGGCTTCTAAGATCTAGGCCAAAGGCCACAAGCATTGCCAATACACTGCCCAAACCACTGAACTAACATCTTCTGCCTAAAGTCCAAGCTAACTCAAGGCAAGGCAATCAAAACTAAGGTAAAGCCCCAGGCAGTGGACTGCTACCCAAACTCCCTGCCTCTACTGCTCCTTTTCTTATTCCCAGTCACCTACCAGATATCATTTCTTCCTTTTTTTTACTTATTTTTACTAATACATGAGATACTCACTTCACATCCTCTCCCTTTATAGACACTCACAAAACACTCACTAATACATGACAGAAATTCCCAAGGATACATGGCTGATACTCATTATTGATTGATATAATAAATGACACCCCTCTCTAACCTATATCCTTAACTAATACATATGTATATTATATATCCTAATCCACTCTCTCATAAATCTGAAAGCCTCTAATACTTCACTCCCCCTTAGCTGCTAATGCTTCTACTGATATTCTCTCTACAGGAACTCTTGATACCCCTCTGATACTCTGAGATACCTCACCGCTACATGACTAACTCACACTCTAACTTCTCACCTCTGGACACTCTCAAGTCACACACACACATATAGCATTGGCCTAAAACCAACTCATCTTCTAAACTTGACATTACCTAATGGCCTATGACCAATCTATACTTCAAACCCCATTTGGCAATTCATCAAAACACCCTATGGGATACCCCACCCCTCTTACTGTAGATGACCTGCTGCTAAAAAATTTATGCACAAGCACACAGATGCATAACTCGAATGAGATGCCCTGTAGTGGGCTTCCTACACTCGAGTTCCTAAATATTCACTTGTTCTCCGATACTCTCTGATACATTCAACTTACTAGAACTGAGACATACATGATCCCTCACTAGCCAACCACTGCACTTAACCTCCTAACTCTTAACTCCCCATGTCAAAAAGTACTCAAAACCTGGGACTGATTCATCATACAATGGAATGAACCTATGTGATCTGAACCATGAAGGAAAATGGACTGACACTACTTAACTGCACTCACACAAATATAAATTCAAAACTCACTAACACATGCTCACCTAAATCCTAACTTATACTTCACAACTGGTCCTAATGGCTCTGTTCAGCCAACATGGCCTGTGCCACACTGACACTGTCCATGTGATAGCTCACATATGCATCCCCATATGCCACAAGTCTAAACTCCTCTCGAATTTGACACACACGAAACCCAACTGAGCTACTCCAGCAGCTAACTCTAATATTAACTCTATCCCTAACTTCTGATACTAACTAAATTCTTGATCTCTCCTAAACACCCATACACATTTCTCACGTAGGCTAGATAGCCAAGTGGTTATGGCCTAATGGCCAAGTTGCCAACTGCTGTCTGTAAATGGGGGTTGAACCCCTCTGCCTAACCCCCATCTGCAAGACCCATGTTTCTTACTTAAACTGATACGTTCATCCTTTCCTCATCAATCCTCTAGCTGATACAATAGGGACTAATGGTATTGAAATATTGTGCTCAGTACATTTAGTAACACTGGACTAATGGTATTGATGTAGGTCAATGACACAATAGGGACATTGGCTGGGGGAAGGTATTATGATAATGACGTGGTTATTGCAGTAATATTGGGTACCGGCACGAATGCAGCATACGTAGAGAGAGCTCAGGCTATTCCTAAGTGGCATGGCCTCCTACCAAAATCCGGAGAGATGGTAGGAGGCCTTATAATTCTTTATTTTGTTTCTTCACTAAGAGAAAAATCCATTGAAACTGGAATTAATATACAAAAGACAATAATGTGTCTACCTCGTCTGATATGTCAACATGTTAGTCATGTGTGCTGCATTGTAGGTTATCAACATGGAATGGGGAAATTTCCGCTCATCTCATCTGTCTCTGACAGAATATGATCAAGCGTTGGATGATGATAGTTTGAACCCTGGTGAACAAGTATGCTTTTATACCATATGAGCAGTTTGATGAAAGCTGATTGTGTTGGTTAATAACATGTTAAGATTGCTTTGGATGCTTCGTGCTCAAAATTTCTTTTTGACACCAGATCTTTGAGAAGCAAAAGGAGAGGCATCCTCAAATGGGGAGGTAGTAGGATTCCTTGGTATAATGCAAAGTTTATAACAGGAGAGCGGGTGCCAGGAATTTTATAGAGATGTTGTACTGTACAACACCAATTTTATCCCACAAATGAAACTTCAATTGAAATCCAGGTGATAACAATTCTGGATATCATAAGAAGAATGGGATTAATTGGCATTAGTAGTATATGTATGGGTCATGTGTCTATATATTATATATATATGTATATGTATGTGTTATGTGTCCTTAAGGGACTGATATTTCATACATGAATCTTTAAACATACAAATTGGGCAGGAGTTGGGTCAGAGGGGAATACAAAACACTGTAAAAAACGTCTTTTTTGGAGGGTTGAGGACTTTGGTTGTCGGGTTTATGTTATGTAGAGAAACTTCACTTGATGTTATGGTTCCTCTAATATTTTATGTTCAGCTATAACCCAAAATTGGTCTATAGAATTGCCAAATTGGATGCCCTCTAATATTCACCGCTTTATGCTCCTGGACAATCTTTCATGATGGAGTATTTATTTACTAATGTCGCCTATTTTGTTGTATGAATTTTGCCGTGCAGTCTCTCAAACTATTGCTTTGTCTCGCACTATTGTTTTGTTGCTTTGTCTTGCAAACTATTCCTCTCATTGAATCCATCTTGTATTGAATCAGTAGGCTACTCCATTACATGCCACCTCATCATCAAAGCGGAATCATCATAAATAGGATCTGTATTTACTCACCAAACTCTCCACATAGTCATATCTAATCATGGTAACAACTCTTTGGTTAGATGTGCCGTCGTGACATTGACACTCAAAGCAAACGATCGCCTTGACACTCGAAAGTTTTGTCCAAACATGCATCGCTAAATTTCATGAACAATGAACAAAGAAAAGACAAGGATGAAAAACACATAACTTTAGTTTTCAAATTGTATGACTTAGTTATCCTGCAGAGTGCAGACAATCCTAACCTGTTAATAATACACATCCCTAAATCAAGTAAATCATCTGCCTCATGATTATTTCATAGTTATAAATGATGGAAAAACTTTGAGTGCCACCTATTATGTGGTATTCGATAACTTGTAGTGTGGTATTCGACAACTTTGAGTGCCACCTTCTGATAAGTCATACAATAACGTTTTGGCCTCAAAATTTAGAAAAATGCACACAAAAAGGATAACATAACCTATAGTGTGGTATTCGACAACTTGTAGCTTTTGTGTGGTATGTGACATTTTCTAATAGTGTTAGCAAGGCAAGAATAGCACTCCTAATCGTATTAATCTTCTTTAAAATCTTGAAGAGAATGCTTTATGTCCGGTTCCTATATATTTTTCTAATATGAAAAATATCAATACAAATAATCTCTTATTTATACTTTTATAATCAAAAATTGCATAGAAATATAAACATATACATTAAGGCCTTTCGAATGAAGCTTTTGCCATGTTCTTACTACCAGAGCATAAAGGCTCTCTAAACAACATATCAATTTTTCACATGGAAAACGGTTTAGCATTTTGCAACTTTCACTTGGGAGGTAAAAAATATTATACAATTCACTTAGGAGGTAATCTAACGGTATAATCATTCATGACATGACACAAATCAAATTAACAAGCATACACATATCGCCAATATAACATCAAAATAATACATAATACAACTCAAAAGGAATGTATTCTCAAGCATGGTTCATTTAATATTTTGAATTTTTTTGAGAAATACCGAGAAAATACAGCTAAGAAAATTGGTAAATATGGCCAAAGTAATCCAATTTTTTTCCCATACATCTAGACAAGTCAGTTACAAACATATGTTGTGTAGTAGGCGTGACTCTAATGGATTATAAGATGAATCTTCGGATCTCCGGGTAGAGAGTTCATGGTTTCTTCCAATTATCATATCTGACACTCGTAGAAGTGCAGTATTACATGACCTTAAGTTTTTCAATGTTTTTTGAGTTTTTCATAATATGACCTAAATTTTTCAATGTTGCTATTATAGTATGACCTAAATTTGCACACTATAATAGTACTCATGCTCCTAAAGAACATGTATTATTGTCGATACGATAGGTATCGAACTGTCGAAAAGATTCAGCCAGGGCAAAAATAACACTCCTAGTCATCTTAATCTTTGTTAAAACTATAAGAGAGTGCTTTGGGCCTAATCTGAAAAGTATCGATCAATAAAAATCTGAAAAATATAGATCAATACAAATAATCTCCGATTTCTATTTTATAATCAGAAAATTGCATAGAAATATAAGCATATATATTCATTAGTATTTGTGAATAAATATTAGTTATAACTTATCAATTGGACGTCAATTAGAATGGTTATTGTCATGCTTCATTCTTTAATAATTTTTTACAGGTATAAGACATGTATATATAAACCTATAGATGAAAATAAAGAAATAATGTTACAATATACCTGACCGAAAGAGAGACTAGCTGGCCAGGATCGACTTCCAATAGCCGATAGAGAGGAGGACCTGGCGGGAGCGACTACTAGCGCGTGGGCGAAAGAGAGGAGGACGGCCGGCCGCCGGCGTTGATTTCGATTGCAGTGGCCGAAATAGAGGGAGGCTGCCTTCTATTCGATGATGAGGAGGCTAGGTCTGGATAGGAGAGCACATGTAAATCAGTGAAGGGTTTGTTTTAGGAGGAAAAAAATTTGGAGGGAGGATTAGGAGGGAAATTAAAGAGGGAAAAAAAATATTGGGAGCAATTTTTCTCTTTGCACCCGCCAGAGCGTGTATATATAGATGGAGCGTTACCATATATACATATAAACGCATCTCTAATTTGGGTTTATATTGAATTGTTGACTGACATTACCATATTTGTATATGCCAAATTTAATTTTAATTTGGGGTTTAATTGGACTATGTAGGCATTTTCCAACGTTTAGTTCAAAACGTCGGATCAATTTGGCTACGCCGACTTAACTGTAAACGCCTGGAAAATAATATCAAAAAAATTCAAAATATTCGACATTTTTTTACCAAACGTTGGATATTACTCGACGTTTAAACACAAATGCATACTAACCCCAACATTAATCTCATAACGTCAGCAATTGCTAGAGAAAAACGTCGCAATATTTCTAATATAGCCAATATTTTCGACCAAACGTCGGTAACCGTTGCAACATTCAACTTAAATGTAGGTAATTCTCAATATATTCGACATTTTTTACCAAACGTTGGATATTACTCGACGTTTAAACACAAATGCATACTAATCCCAACATTAATCTCAGAACGTCAGCAGTTGCTAGAGAAAAACGTCGCAATATTTCCAATATAGCCAACATTTTCGACCAAACGTCAGTAACAGTTGCAACATTCAACTTAAATGTAGGTAATTCTCAACATTTCGCTCAAAACGTCGGTATATAATGACGGAACCGACGTTTCGACAAGCGTCGGGCAAAAAAACGTTGGCAAAGCCTTATTTTCTTGTAGTGTGCCAATTCATTGTGTGCCCCAAGGCTATGCGTCCACGGGGTTTCATGTGCCTATATAAAGGCTAACATTATGCCAAGTCGTGCTAAGCTGTGTCACGGCTTGCACAAGTCGTGCCACGATTTTCTATTTAACAAAAACATAGAAAGTTGTGCCACGATCAAACAAAATCGTACAAATTGTGCCAAGTCGTGCCAAGTCGTACTGCGACTTGCACAAGTCGTGCTATGTCGAGTCGTGCCATGCCTAGCCATGGCACGCACGAGTCATGTCTTGTCATGAAGATCAATAGCAAGAAAATCGCATAAAATCACAAGTCGCAAAAGATGCGATAAGCCGAAACATGCAAAACCAAAGCATGAGGATCATGGGCATCCATGTGCCCAAGTGAAGGGGACCTATGCGCCCACACGGGGGTTGCTATGCACCCACATGAGGGTGGCTATGCGCCCAAACATGGGTGCCTACATGGCCAAGGCACTTGCATAGCCAAGTGCCAAGGAATGGAGAAGGGGTTTGTGCATTACGGGTGAAGGCCATGTGCCATACCCAAGTCATGCACCCATACTGCCTTCATGTATGCGTCCACTAGGAGGGGAATACACTCTATGCGCCCAAGCATGAGTGCCTATGCACCCAAGCATGGGTTGGACCCTTGTGGCCAAAGGCTAAGGCTGAATGAATGCAAGGAGACAAGTTGTGAAGGCTTATGCGCCAACGCAAGACTATGCTCCCACATGTGGCACCCTATGCGCCCACATGGAGGCATATGCGCCCACATGAGTGGAGGAAATGCTTTGGTCGCATGACAAGTCCATGCGCCCAAGCAGTGCACTGTTCGTCTCCCCGACGAATCCGGGAAGAACGAATCATGGCCGAAAACTTCAAAACTCCGCCATTTCTCTGTCCGGAGTCCAAATTCAGACTTCCTTAGGTCAAAATAGGGTAGAACGAAATACTCTACCACATGGAACCATCAAAACATGCAAATGAAGAAGTTAAATAGATCAAAACTTCCAGTTTCCAAAAAGGGAATTTTTTAGATCTACAAAAATCTATGCTTTATGTAGAATAGAATAATGGGATAATCTGTTTATTGATGAGAGACTATATATATATAGGAGAGGCTAGCCTCCTCTCCTATTACTCTAAGCAATGTGGGACTAAAGCCCAATTACTAATAACTCTAATATAACACTTATTTCTAATATAACTCTTAACACCCTCCCTCAAGCTGGAGCATAGATGTCAATCATGCCCAGCTTGTTACATAAAAATTGAACCCGGGGACCCAGGAGAGGCTTTGTGAAGATATTAGCTATCTGGTCGCCGGTCCGCACATGTTGAAACCTTATCACTCCTTTTGTATATTCATCACGAACAAAATGAATATCAATTTCAATATGCTTCGTCCTTTCATGAAATACTGGGTTGGTGGCAATGTGAATAGCAGATTGGTTATCACACCATAGGTCTGCCACTTGAGATCCTGCGTCTTCTCCCAGTTCTTGTAGGAGATGCTTCATATATAATATTTCTGACGTGCCATGAGCAATAGCTCGATATTCTGCTTCTGAGCTTGAGCGTGCTATCACACTTTGTTTCTTGCTTTTCTACGATACAAGATTTCCGCCAACAAATACGGAGTAGCCAGATGTAGACCGTCTATCTGCCAGACTTGCTCCCCAGTCAGCATCAGTAAAACACTCAATGCGAGAATGTCCGTTATTCTCCATTCGAATTCCTTTCCCTGGATTCTTTACTAGATAACACAGAATTCTGAGAACTGCCTGCCAGTGTGGAACTCTTGGAGAAGCCATGAATCTACTCGCGACGCTTACTGCAAAAGAAATATCCGGACGCGTCATGACTGCCAAGTAGTTGAGTTTACCAACCACTCGACGATACTGATCTGGATTGGTCATCAGGACCCCTTCGTCTGGAAGTAACTTCGCCCCTGGATCCATAGGTGAGTTTCCTCCCTTTGCTTGCATCATGCCTGCATCATTTAGTATATCCAGTACATATTTTCTTTGAGACATTACAATGTCCCGCTTTCCCCGTGTGACTTCAATACCCAAGAAATAGTTCAAGGATCCCATATCTTTGGTTTGAAATTGTTCTCCAAGAAACTTCTTGAGATTTGCAATACCCTGTCTGTCATCTCCCGTGATTACAATGTCATCAACGTAGACACCAAGCAGTATTCTTCCAGCAGATGTGTGTCGATAGAAGATTGAATGGTCCTTCTTCGACTGACACATTCCAAATTGAGTAACCACCTGTGTAAATCTACCAAACCACGCACGTGGTGATTGTTTCAGGCCATAGAGAGCCTTCCTGAGATGACACACCTTACCCTCCCTTGCAACGAACCCGGGAGGTTGCATCACGTAGACTTCTTCGTCAAGATCCCCGTGGAGGAAAGCATTTTTGATATCTAGCTGAAGTAAAGGCCAGTCATAGCGAACGGCCAACGCCATGAGAACACGAACGGACGTTATTTTGGCCACAGGAGAGAAGGTCTCAAAGTAATCCTCACCATATGTTTGAGAGAATCCTTTGGCCACCAGACGAGCCTTCAATCGATCAAGAGTGCCATCCGGTTTCACCTTAATCGTGAACACCCACTTACAACCGACAGCCTGTTTACCAGTAGGTAAATCGACTAAGTCCCAGGTATGATTCTCCTGGAGAGCCATTATCTCCTCGTGCATAGCAGCACGCCAACCAGGATGTCGGAGACCCTCCTCAGCGTTCTTGGGGATCTGAATCCCATCAATAGTAGCAACCAGAGACTGAGTATGACAACTAAGACCTTTATAGTTGTCAACATACAAGGGATGATCACGACATGCACGACGAGGACGTGCTGGAGGCAGAATCCCCGGAGCTGCGGGCGGAACTGGTGGAGCTGCGGGCGGAACTGGTGGAGGCAGCTCATTGGAGCCGGAGCTACTGGTGGAACCAGAGGAGAATGATTCTGTGGTGGATGTCGTTAATGGCTGACTTGGTGTATGTGGACCATCATCCTGGGTGACTGGCTCGGTAAGAGAGGGCACCTGTACTGGAAGCTGTTGTGTTTGAGGAGGAAACAGCAAAAAATTTTCATCTGGATAAATTAGGGGTGCCGGACCTATTGATTGGGGAAACGGTGGAAAGTTTGATTCGACAAAGGTAACATCCCGAGTGAAAAAATATCTCTTTAAGACAGGAGAGAAACACCGATACCCTTTCTGATCTTTAGGATACCCAAGAAAAATACATTGTATTGCCTTAGGATCTAATTTAGAAAGGGTTGGTCGGGTATCCCGAACATAGCATAAGCAACCAAAGATACGGGGAGGCAGAGGAAACGGGTCTTTTCCAGGAAAAAGCCGAGAAAAGGGAGTGCTACCATTGAGCACTGACGACGGCATGCGATTAATAAGAAAACAAGCCGTAAGAACCGCATCCGACCAAAATCTCTTGGGAGTACGTGCTTGAAACATAAGTGCACGTGTTGTTTCCAATAAATGGCGATTCTTGCGTTCGGCGACACCATTTTGTTGGGGTGTATACGCACAAGAGGTTTGGTGGATAATGCCATTGCTGGCCAGATGTTGAGCAAGATCACGAGATAAATACTCACGGCCATTGTCACTTCGAAGGGTTTTGATTGGGAGACCAAATTGTGTTGTTATCTCGGCATGAAAGTTGCACCAGATGTTAAATAATTCAGCGCGACTTTTCATCAAATAAAGAAACGTGACACGTGAGTAGTCATCGACAAGCGTGACAAAATACTTAAAACCCATGACAGATTCAGTCGGACAAGGTCCCCAGATATCAGAATGCACCAACTCAAAAGGAGCGGATGCAAGATTATTAGAGCTTACCGGATAAGGAACCCGATGATGCTTAGCCAAACGACATGACTCACAATGAAAAGAAGAGGGAATAACTAACGACGGGTACAATTGCTGGAGAACTTGGGACGACGGATGACCTAACCGACAATGTAACTCGACCGGATCCAGTTTCATGCCGGCACAAACAACCTGAGAAGTAGCGTCAAACAGGTACAAGCCTCCAGCCACATGCCCCTTACCAATAGTCTTCCCAGTTGTCAGGTCCTGAAAAACACAACCATCAGGAAAGAATGTTACTGAGCAATGAAGTTCACGAGTCAGTTGACTAATAGAAAGTAAACTGAATGGGTTCCCAGGAGTAAGTAGAACAGAGTTGAGTGATAATCCGGGAGAAAGAGTGGCACTTCCACGGCCGCGGACTGTCAGGGAACCGCCATTTGCAACAGTAATGCCAGAAGCACGACGGACAGGTACATAATTATGTATCATACCTGCGTCACCAGTCATGTGAGCGGATGCACCCGAGTCAATTACCCACTGCTTGGGTTTGACAATGCATGCGGCAGAGTATCCGGCTGTGGAACCAAACGTGGATGCTTCACCACGACGTTGAGCCTGGAACTCAAGAAATTTCGCGAACGAATCGTCGCTCAATGGAACCGAGCGAATGCTATTATCAGGAGCATCCGAAGTAATATTGGCAACAGGAGCTTTAGGACACTGCCACTGAAAATGTCCTTGTTGGCCACAGTGAAAGCATGTCCGTAGTCGTCCCCCATCACGACCACCATTGCCTCGTCCGCCATCACGTCCATAAGTCCGACCACCTCGTCGTCCACCACGTCCACCACGAACGCCAGGACGAGCAGCGCTACTAAGAGCAGATCGATCGGCAGGAGCATCTCCCGTAGTGGTCTCAACCACCTTTGCGGCCCTTAGAACACGAAAGTGGGCCTCCATCAAGGATGGAACATCAGATCCAGCAATGATCTGGGAACGAGCCGAGTCCGCATCAGGACGAAGAGATGCAAGATATGCCATAACATGAAGCTGCTCGCGTTGAGTCCGAGCTTCATTGATATCTGACGTCAGCGGAAGAATACGATCAATTTCATCCACCATCGCCTTGAAGGATCGGAAGTGGTCCTTATGAGACTTGTCTCCCTGATTAGCTCGGTAAACGCCAACAACCGAATCATATATGCGGGACAAGTCGCGCTTTCCATCAAACGCCATTGCTAGGACCTCCCATAGCTCCTTGACTGTGTTCGTGTTTTGAACCATGTCCTCGACGGACGGTTCCATGGAGTTCATCAACTGTGTAAACAGTCGACTATCATCCGTCTCCCACTGTTCAAAAGTGGGATCAGTCGTTGCCGGAGGGTTGTCAGTTAAATGTTTAGACAACCGCATCCCACGGAGTGTTTTCTCAACCTTCTTACGCCATGTTGAGTAACCATCGGGACCGTCCAATCGACGGTCGACAAGTCGAATCGAAGAGACCGTCGTGCCAGTACTTATCATATTGCTGACACCGGTACCATCATCGGTCTTCGGATCTGTCATCGTCGCGAGTTCTTCCAACCCCAAATATCACACCAACTTTACGAATGCGCTATAACCGTGGCCACCGCCGGTGCGCGCATGTAAAGTAAACACGTCAGGACACAGAAGAAAACACGATCATTCTCTGTGTAGCTCCTGATGTGATGATCGGGAGAGGATAAACAAAATATAGCATTTGTTAATTCCCGACGGCGTAATCTAGGAACAGAAGGTGCCCAAATAAAGCATTTGGCGACAATCTGTCTTCGAAATACGCCGTTCCCTTTCTTCTTCTTCTTATTCTTCTTTTTTTTTTTTTTTCAAAAGGAAAGACGGCTAGGGTTAGGGTTTGGATGTGAAATAAGTAACATAATGGCGGCTAGGATTAGGGTTTGGATGGGCTAGGTTTAGAGTGGAGCGGGGGGGGGCGCCGACGGGGGGGGGGGGGGGGGCAGCAGGTGCAGGGGGGGCGCGAGGGGGGGGGCGCTGAGGGGGGGGGGAGGCAGCAGCAGCGGGTGGGGGGGGTTGGGTACTGTAGCACGCGGGGGGGGTTGGAAATTTTTTTTTTTTTTTTTTGTGGAGAGAGGGGTGGATGGATTATGGCTCTGATACCATGTAGAATAGAATAATGGGATAATCTGTTTATTGATGAGAGACTACATATATATAGGAGAGGCTAGCCTCCTCTCCTATTACTCTAAGCAATGTGGGACTAAAGCCCAATTACTAATAACTCTAATATAACACTTATTTCTAATATAACTCTTAACACTTTAAAATAAAAAATTCCAAGTTCTAAAGTGGAAGAGAATCATGCTGGGAAACCATTGGAACCACCAAAATTAGTTCTTGAGTGAGAGCAAGGTGCACTTGCCTATGGAGGGGAGAAGTTTTAATGGAGGAGAAGAAGAAGAAGTTATGAGGAATTAAGAGGAGAGAGAAAAGTAGGTAGCTTTATAAAGGGGATGGTGGTACGTAGGGGGTTAACATATAGAACCAAAATAAACCAAGCCAACCAAAATAAACCAAGTTAAACCATGATGAACCTAAACAAGATTAAATCAAAATCAGCTAGCAAGACAAGATAAGTAAAAATACTGGACAGGACCCCGTACACGTATACTGGAAATACGTATACAGAAAACGGAGGTGAAAACTCTACCCACCTTAAAGGAATTCCATCCTTGGAATTTAATCAAGAGGCTAGATATGTCGAGCAAGCTATACTAGTCACATGCAAGTTATAACTAAGCAATCAATCAAGCAATCATTCATGCAAGCAAGGAAATTAAAGGCATATGGCATAAGAAGACATTATACCTTACGAGTCAAACAGGTCAGGATATCGCAATCGGATATCATCCTCACGCTCCCATGTTGACTCACCCAAAGAGTGATGACCCCAAGCAAGATGGACTAACTTGATAGTCTTGTTCTTCAGTATCTTCTCTCTTTGGTCCAATATGGATACGGGTCTCTCCTCATACGAAAGGTTGGTACCAACAACCAATTCCGAATGATCAAGGACATGACTCAGATCCGGGATATACCGTCACAATTGGAATACATAAAGATATCATGTACCTCACGTAACGACGGTAGAAGAGCGAGACGATAGGACACATCACCTACTCGCTCCAAGATGTCAAACGGCCCTATATACCTAGGACTAAGCTTTCCCCGTATGCCGAAATGTATGACGCCACGGGTAGGTGAGATCCTAAGGAATACATAGTCGCCGACAGAAAATTCAAGGAGACGCCGATAAGAATCGGCCCAATGACGCTGGCGATCTTGTGCAACTCGAAGATGATCTCTGACTTGTCTGACCAACTAAACAGTCTGCGTTACCATCTCCAGTCCAAGCATTTGCCTCTCATCGATATTATCCTAAGCCAAGGGAGATCTGTACTTTCTGCCGTATAAGGCTTCAAAGGGTACCATCTGGATACTGGCCTGGAAGTTGTTGTTGTAGGAGAACTCTACGAGATGCAGGTGATCTTCCCACGAACCACCGAAGTCGAGTGTACATGACCGCAACATATCTTCAAGAGTATGGATCATGCGTTCTGACTGACCATCCGTCTGTGGATGGTAGGCTGAACTGAACTTGAGATGAGTCCCCAAGCTCTCCTGAAGGCTCCGCCAAAAGTGCGAGGTGAATCTTGAATCTCTGTCGGATACAATACTGACTGGTACTCCATGCAATCTGACTATCTGCCTGAGGTACATCTCTGCAAGCTGATCCGTCGACTGACCGATTCTGAAAGGAATGGAATGAGCTACCTTCATGAGTCTGTCGACTATAACCCAGATAGCATCTCTCCCAGCTGGGGATCTTGGTAATCCAGTCACAAAATCCATAGTAATGTGCTCCTATTTCCATTCTGGGATCGGTAAAGGTTGAAGAAGTCCATCTGGTCTTCGATGTTCGGCTTTAACTTGCTGACAAACCAAACAACGAGAGACAAAACGGGCTATCTCCCTCTTCATGCCATTCCACCAAAAATGCTGACGGATATCTCGATACATCTTCGTACCATCGGGGTGAATCGAATACTGAGAACTGTGAGCTTCTGCCATGATCTCCTGTCTGATATCTCTACTGGGTACACAAAAATGCCTTCCATGTCGGAGTGTACCATCTTCATGAATACATAACTCTGGTCTCCGTCCTGCTACACATTTTTCTCTAAGCCGCTGAAGCTTAGAATCTACTGACTGAGCTAACTTGATCCTCTCCACTATACTGGTCTGAACTTGCATACTGGCCATCAATGCCACACTGGAAGGAAGAACAACTTCAATACCCATCTTTTGAAGATCTGCTAACAACTCAGGCTGTGCTATTAGAAACTAGACTCCGGCTCTCCTGCTCAATGCATCTGCTACAACGTTGGCCTTCCCAGGATGATACTGCAAGTTGATATCATAATACATAAGTAGCTCTAGCTATCTCCTCTAACGCATGTTAAGATCCTTCTGGGTAAACACATACTTAAGACTCTTGTGGTCGGTGAAAATCTCTACCCGATCTCCATATAAATAATGCCTCCAAAGCTTCAATGCAAAGTGAATTCCACCTCGCACAGCCAGCTACGTACTTTGAAGTGAATTCCACCTCGCAATACGGTCACGACTGTCTAGATGCATGAGGGTTTACTACAAGCCACCAGTCTCTTAGGGTCAAGAACAAGTCCAATGTCTCAATCTCAAGCAAGCAAGTAATTGTAACAAGATGGTAGATCATCAGACACACAAAGTAAGGCGTCCCATACATTACATATTCAGATGATCATGAAGCTAGTCGTACAAAATATGAAGACTAGCAAGAGTGTAAGTCATACATGATTAACCCTAGGATTTGTCAATCATGTTACAGCCCGTAGGCAGATAGTAAATAAAGTTGCAAACGAGCTAACACTTGCTCGGCGGCTAAACGCCTCAAAAGAATATCTTTACAATAGAGTGGGAGAGCAAAATAAAACCCACTCGTTGCCAGGATTCCTTCTAGGGGTCACCAACTAGCAGGAAGGCTGGAAGATCCTCGGTAGATGCTCCAAAATTTGGCCATACAAAACCAGCTGGTCAGACCCCAGGAAGAGCAAGTGCCACAAATGAGGCTTCACTTAAGAACTAAAACCAGCATATCAACACATAAAATCATAGGTGAAAATAACATAAGACATGAGTAGAGATAACAGGGTGATAAACAATAAGATAACTAAAGGACTATTCCGGTATCCAAGTTACAACCTGTAAACCAAACAAGGACCGGGGTTGTAACCCTTCATCTGAAAGAACTTAGCCTCTAACCAATTATCGATAAAGTAAAGCATAAACAATCATGTCCAGAGATAGCCATGTACTGGGTCTAGACAAGACTAGACAAGATGGGACTCCACTCAATAATTCACGGCCAAGCAAGAGTACGGCTTGATAGTTAGCTAGCTAGGGTTATCACAAGCCTAGTTACTAACAAGATGCAATGAGATATTCCTATGGCCAAAAGCCCTACAGACTATCCAGGTTATCCAGGCGCAAGGTTCATGTTAAGAGTTGTCTTGACTTGTTAGGTGACTTGGATGCAACACATGACAGTGTGCATAGTAATCGTTTCATGTAGTGCCCCATATAACAGTGACCTAGAAATGTGCCCTACTCGTCGGCAGGCTACAAGTCCATCAAAGAAGACGTCCAGATAATGGGATTGCCTGTAGCCGAAATACCTCTTTATATGCTCTACTTGATCAATCTATTCATTAACCTAGTCAGATTTAGTATGAATCCCTGACCGTGGTAACCAGGGATACATGTCCTAGAAATGATGCGAGACAAGACTGGTAGCTTATACAAGCACATTCAATACAATCACCTACAGTATTCAAGAAGAAAATTTACTAGCTTGTCAAGTTAGCCATCGCAACAACGTTCATGGATTACATGTCAAGGTTACTTGTCAAGGGTGCACCATAATGGGTCACCATCATGTCAAGTTCTTGTCAAGAGTGCGCCACAACGGGCCACTGTCATGTCATGTTACTTGTCATGTTCTTGTTTGAAGTGCGCCACGACGGGCCACTATCATGTCATGCTACTTATACTTGTTACTTGTTAGGGACACGCCACGACGGGCCGCCATCATGGTTCATTACATGTCGTTGATCATTTCCTGTTCACACATCATGGTTATGATCATAGCAGATCATCATGTAAGCAAAAGAGACATATCCTGAGTGTGTCCAACGGGCCACCGATGTAAGGAAGACAACATAGCTTAGAGCATATATAGAGGAAAGTACATGTCGTGATAAAAGAGAAAATGCCAATTCATTGTGTGCTCCAAGGCTATGCGTCCACGGGGTTTCATGTGCCTACATAAAGGCTAACATTATGCCAAGTCGTACTAAGCCGTGTCACGGCTTGCACAAGTCATGCCACGATTTTCTATTTAACAAAAACAAAGAATGCCGTGCCACGATCAAACAAAATCGTGCAAATCGTGCCAAGTCGTACTGCAACTTGCACAAGTCGTGCCATGTCGAGTCGTGCCATGCCTAGCCATGGCACGCACGAGTCATGTCGTGTCATGAAGATCAATAGCGAGAAAATCGCATAAAATTATAAGTCGCAATGCGATAAGCCGAAACATGCAAAACCAAAGCATGAGGATCATGGGCATCCATGTGCCCAAGTGAAGGAGACCTATGCACCCACACGGGGGTTCCTATGCACCCATATGAGAGTGGATATGTGCCGAAACATGGGTGCCTACTTGGCCAAGGCACTTGCATGGCCAAGTGCCAAGGAATGGAGAAGGGGTTTGTGCATTACGGGTGAAGGCCATGTGCCATACCCAAGTCATGCACCCACACTGGCTTCATGTATGCGCCCACTAGGAGGGGAATACACTCTATGCATCCAAGCATGAGTTCCCTATGCGCCCAAACATGATTGCGCTATGCGCCCAAGCAGTGCACTGTTCGTCTTCCCGACGAATCCGGGAAGAACGAACCATGGCCAAAAACTTCAAAACTCCGCCATTTCTCCGTCCGGAGTCCAAATTCGGACTTCCTTAGGTCAAAATGGGGTAGAACGAAATTCTCTACCATATGGGACCATCAAAACATGCAAATAAAGAAGTTAAATATATCAAAACTTCAAGTTTCCGAAAAAGGCAATTTTTTAGATCTACAAAAATCCATGCTTCAAAATAAAAAATTCCAAGTTCTAAAGTGAAAGAGAATCATGCTAGAAAACCAATGGAACCACCAAAATTGGTTCTTGAGTGAGAGAAAGGTGCACTCGCCTATGGAGGGGAGAGGTTTTAATGGAGGAGAAGAAGAAGAAGAAGTTATGAGGAATTAGGAGGAGGGAGAAAAGTAGGTAGCTTTATAACGGGGGATGGTGGTAGGTAGGGGGTTAACATGTAGAACCAAAATAAACCAAGCCAAACAAAATAAACCAAGTTAAACCATGATGAACCTAAATAAGATTAAATCAAAATCAGCTAGCAAGACAAGACAAGTAAAAATACTGGACAAGATCCCGTACACGTATACTGGAAATATATATACGAAAAACATAGGTGGCATAGCTGCCATCATGTCGGTCAATTGAAAGAACTGTAACAAATTCAGATATGATGGTCACCAATATTCGTCCAATCAACTTATTCGGGAGGTTCTCCGACAGACTCACAAAGTCAGCAACACTGCAAACACCACCAAGAGGACTTCTGGCAGTCCTTGCTCTCCTGATTTTTTGACCGAGGAGTGGGAGACTGCCTTCTTTCTTGTCCTTTTTCTGTCTTTCTTTTGCACTTACTTGTAAAGGCTTTGGCATTTTGTGCCTTGATATGAATAAAGTGGGGAGGGTTCATATATATATATATATATATATATATATATATATATATATATATATATATATATATATAAACTTAGTTGGAATTATTTAACCTAACAAAAAACCCAACAACTTAAACCCTAAGCTACCCAAATCTACCCCAAAGAGCATCTCCCTTCCTTTTGGGCCAACTAAACACCCATAAAGCCATTATATATAATCCAAAACCCTCACAAATATGTTCCCGTATATATACCTATCCATATGATACAAAACCTAACCCTAAAAACTTATTTTTCCTCCCCACTAGGCCAAATAGCCCCCTCTCTCCAAAATTTTGAAAATAACAACCCTCTCCCTCCGTCTCCAAGTTTCGGCCACCCTTTGCCATCCATAACACATCTATCATCACCCCCATAACCCTTCGGCAATGAGGAGCACCCATAACCCTTCTAGTTAAGGATTTCAGTAAAATTTCTATCTTTTTCATCTCGAATCTCATGCTAATAATTTTGTAGGAAGCCTAAGTTTAATGTCTTAGAAATTATATTTTGATCTCTTTTACTCTATATTTTTATCTGTAAAGATTGCATATAGGATTGTTGAGAAATCGAGTTACGACAACATTGATTCTTAGCACCATTATAAAGGAACCCTATGATATTGTTGAAAGTTTTCAAACTAAATCTAATGTAGGTTTATTATTAAAAAATATAATTTTTAAGGGGTCAAAATACTAGCTTTTCAGGTAATTGGCTGACATAAAATAGCCAAAACTTGGTGGCTAATTGGATCATTGAATCCAAATTTATTTTATGTAAAATAATTAGTATTAAATTTGTTTTAAAATAATATTTCATATATTTTTACTTATATTGGAAGTTGGCGATGTTCCGGGCAAGTTTCTGGTATACTAGTTGACATAGAAGTCAACTAGCCATATATTTTCTTTAGAATTTTAAATCTGAAATTCAAAGCCTATTTCTGGATAAAATAATTTTAACTTATTATTTTTATAATTTTAGATGATTTTTGTGTGCATCCTCGAAGTAGGGGCTTAACCGACAATTTCGAAAGTCGAACACCGTAAAACTAGACCCCGATGTCTCATGGGACATGTGTGTTATTGTATACGAATCTAAATGATTCTATGAGATATTTGGATATAGTTATTATGGTTCAAAATATCAAATTAGTTAGTTAATTCATATTATAAGTTTCATGATTAAATACTGAAAGTACTTAATTAATTATTTAGGAGCATTGGATTCCGGAGGCGTGGACATGAGAGCTACATTTTCATCTTCACAATGCGGAATCAGACAAGTGCACCTTGCTATTGTCAGTTCTGTTATACCATTATTCTTTATTTTCTTGTATTTATGTTATTGTCTTGGACTATAGTGGATATGTGTAAACCCATGGACCAATAATTAATTTATTTTGCTATGAATTAAATACCTGAAAAATTGTATATTTGATAATTATCTAGTTAACATAGGAATAGAGGGCTTTTGAAAACAAAATTCTACAAAGGGCTTAAGTGTAAAAAAAAATTAATATTCAAATTCAAATATGCTCTTGGCCGACTATTAAACACCTTGTATTTGAATTCGCTTCGAATATATATATATATATATAATATATTATATATATATAGAGAGAGAGAGAGAGAGAGAGAGGCAGTCGATCCCTCCTCTCTATGAACCCTAATATCCCTACATCCTTTCCCACTGCAAGAGAAGTCAAGAAGGAGCCAGAGGAGCAGTCAAAACATCGTCCCTAATAGGTAATCTTCTGCCTCAAAGCTCTACAACTACCTGTTATTGATGAGTATTTCGGGCATAGTTAATAGGGGTTTGGTTTAAATGCCTATGAGAAGTCCATGCGAGTTAGCAGGAGATATAAGGGATGTGTGTGTAGGAGTATCCTACAAAAATTAGAACAATAGGAAATTGCGATAAACCAAGTAGAGGCTAGGGGGTGTAGTCCTGGTATTTGTGAATGTTAGAGTTTAGGGTGTGTGTACGTGTTCTGTAAATTACCTCTTGGTATCCCAGTATCAAAATCGAGTATCATGTAGCAATAGGCAACTTGAGTCTAGATACTGAATATAGGAAAGAAATTTGGATACATACTACCTAATGCAGCAGTACTCAGTAGGTCAGCAGGTGCATAGGGTCGAGTATCGACGAGTGGCAGGGGTACCCGTTTGATGTGTGTGTCAGGGTGCAAGTTGTATCATAAGGAACATATGTATCCAAGTATGCACTTTAGAAAGGAAGTTTGGTAATAGGAACTCATACAGGAAGTGATTGTATGTGTATATCCTTGTGTGTGTTGTGCTAGCAAGGATATTTTGTTAGAGTACAAGTAATTGAGTCTGAACGAGGATTTTGTTGTTTGTCACTAACATACCTGGTGTATCATGCCAACCTGAGTGTCATTGGATTATCTATAAGGGGTTATATCGAAGGGAATCAACGGACAATCTACAACATGTTACCTTGCCAATGTAGGTTGGTAGGTGAAATTTATTTTCCTGAGTGTTCTGGGTAGACGCGAGTGTGGGTGTATTAATATAATATGTCCAGGAACTAAGTATATCTTAGATTAGTAGGTACAGGAGAACATGTTAGCAGTGTCATGACCTGTACCCGCTTTTTGGGATACGAGTACGTGCACAAGTCCAGCCTACGCTGCAGTGTCGGCGGTAGAATGCTGTCTATAAACTCATAATGGTCAAAAACCGAATCCAGAAGTAACATGGCAATCTATATCTCATCCACAGAAGTAAAGATACAACTAAGATAAATGAGTGTCAATGAAACTGAATAAAGGATAATATAAAATTGGAGTTTCAAGTATCAAGAAAATCAAGTCCCGTCGGGTGGAGACAAATCCACTACTAGTAGACGAAAAATAGAATAAAATACAACGAATTAAGATAACTAAGTCCAAGCTACGCTAAGCATCAATAACGTCATCAGTCGCAGTGGTACCATAGTCTGGTGCTAGCTCATAAACCTGCTTTTCTGCACTGGGTCAACCTCGGCTAAACCTGGAGAGATCACCAGGTCCTCAGGGGACTGGCAAGGTACATAAAACATACCTATCTAACAGTTTATCATGTATAAAGAATAAGCAAAAAGAAATAAAAAATGACAAGTAACAAGAAAACATGATATAAGAACAACTACGCATAAATGAACTGCTAAAAAATAGGTGAACACATGGCAAGAAATCAAGCAGATAGTCAAACCCTCGAACCTAGCGTGGACTCACAGGTTTGAGCAAATAACTAATCCTCGCCCATGGTGTGGACTCGTAGGTTAGTTTCAAACAATCAACCCTCGTCCCTAGTGTGGACTCGCAGATTAATTCAAATAATCAACCCTCGCCCCTAGTGTGGACTCGCAGGTTGAGACTAAACAAAATAGGAATAACAGTTCAGTCATGACGCACTCGTCCTACGATACGACTCAATCAAGGAACATGTTAGAACAGATCCAATATAAACTATAATGCCAACCGTGAACAAGACTATATATCAATGAGGCAACTAGACTAATATACATAATATGAGAAAACACATGTCAACAATCAATCAAAAGAAACTAGATAATGACATGTAACAAAGAAAAGGTATACTTTGCTTGTGGTCTGAGCTGCGGGTACGGTCAAGTGCTGAGTCAGGGTCCACATGACCTATATTTAGAGTTAACTAATTTAATAATTAAGGAATTTGGAATTTAAAGTGTCAACCCTATCTAATAGCTCTTAAGTTCGTTATATACTCTTTTGACTAACCTCTCTACATTACTCTTGGTTATCTATATGCTACCAAAGTTTGTATAGGTCTCCATGTATGCTAGATTAATAATAATCATTACTTAATACCTAACTTCCCTTTAAGTTTACTATAATGTTTCTACATCAGTTTTTAATTTCTATATGTAATGGATATATACAATCTAATTGAATTTGTTGCGACACTATCCTACCCTCAATTTGTTACTGTAACTGCTATATTATGGTCACAGCTCAGAGTTGGATACTTGTTCTCACCTAAACTATCCCCTAAATAGAACATTA
Source organism: Iris pallida (assembly GCA_029216955.1). Classification (NCBI taxonomy): domain Eukaryota; kingdom Viridiplantae; phylum Streptophyta; class Magnoliopsida; order Asparagales; family Iridaceae; genus Iris; species Iris pallida. The sequence continues at coordinate 33,124 of JANAVB010040617.1, forward strand.
CCAAGTCTCGTGCAGCTTCTTGGTATGGGGTACACCTCCACCTTGTGCTTTGTGGTTTCCAACAGATACCCTTTAGCCTATTGGGCTCCTACTATTATCATATTACACGTCTTACTTATTGAAGTTACTTCCCTGTACATGCTATTGGTGTTTCCTGATTACCCCTACTGCACATCATTTTGGCACAACCCAAACTGTCTACTCCAGTTGCTTTATCCCCTATTGCCTAACCGTACAGGTTACAAACAGTCCCCATTTGCTAGAGTACGAGCCTGTGCCTTATAGGTCATGCCCTCTACTGATGTTGGTATATAGGCTCCTCATTGAGATCAATCTAGGTCCTCCTAGGTTCAACTGAACCAATCTCTTCTTCCTACTCTGTTATTCCTTCCCACATACATGGGTCGAAAGTCTGTCACTTACTCGGTGCAAGTCGACCTGGATACATACCTACTTGCGTCTCTACACTACTGACCCTAATTTTTGGCACCCAAGTGAAATTTGCTATGCTATATAGACACTACTAGTCACTAGCTATTAGTGTTCATAGGATACTTGCCCTTCCCTCAAGTCTGTGTCTAAAATCCTCTACCGATTGTTATCAAGCCTTTCCTATTTACCTGTTGTCGTAAATAAGACACCCTCTGATACCCCATAGATGCCCAACTTGGTAATTATCCTGCCCCAAATGACCTATGGCTTCACTGTCCGATACTAACTCCTCACGTAATACCCAAGTTCTGCTACCTCTTCCTATTTCCCTAAGTTATGTATACTCGACATCTCTACTATAATGATATACACTTATTAGCCATCCCCATGTCTGATACTATGTTCCCAGAATACCATTGATACGCAATTGTGCAAATCCTATTTCCCTGGTGTCATACCTACAGCCCAAATAACCTGACTGATACTTCCTAACTAGGGAGGTAACCCAATGATATAGAAGATTCGTATCCCTGAACAGGACCCTCTTATTTAACTGGTTTTAGTTGATGTCAAAACTTCCTATTGATACTGTTATATAGGTACTCTCTGATACCAACAAAGGTTTATGCTATGCCCGTCTAACCCGGTTCCTACTTCATCCCTTTACTGTATTGATACGATTTAGCACCTTGGATATTGGCATGGTTCTTACGATTATACATCTATGTCTATCTATGCATGCCTCTCCTCATCAGTTCAAATTAGGCCTGTCTCATTCGACTCACACATCCCAATCCCTTGCACTCAATTTCACACTTGTTGTAGTTTCCCCTACTATCCATCTATAGGCATGATCGAGATATACTGCCACGATAACACCTATATATGGATCACAGAGACATAATATGTCTATATGCAATGTTATCGTTATCTATGTTTACCTATAGATGAATCACATCCCTATTTGCTTAATCCCCGAGCCAACTATATCTTAAACTAGTTTCTTTTATGAATTATTACAAACACCTTATTTTTATTGAAACATGATCGAGTTAACTAGGTTTAAGGAATCAATAGGTATGGTAGATGAAGGGAAAAGAGTTACCTATTTTGAGGAATCAATTGCCCCTGCTCGACGACCACTTCGAGTTTTTTCCTGACTTGGAGGAGGAGAGCTTTGCAAAAGAAATTACGGTTTAAAGGAATTGGTGGGTTAGTAGAAGGGATCGAACTATGCCCTCCATATATACCTTTGATTTGAACCCATGGGGATATGGAGAAAGAAATCGAATCCAAATTCGATTCCTATCATGAGTTAGCCGTTTACAGTTTGAATATGACCGTTTGCAATTATCCCCCCTCTCATAACCTATTTGCATGAACACTCTCTCTTGGTCTAGTTATAATATAGAAATAATAATTACTTTAGGAATTTATAGCTATATAAATATAATGGCAATAATAACATTAGTAAAAATAGTAATGCTACTAATATTGGTAAATTTTGGTTCAAGGGTTCACAAGCAGCAATTGCAAGCTTGGTTGCAGGCCTGCAAACTTAACAGAAGATGCACTAGTAGCACTTGCTTCCGGGAGGGATGCTAAATGAATTTGGAACATGTTGTAGTAGTTTTTTTTGCTACCTATGTATGTTCCAGTATGGTGTGCAGATGTGCATCAGTTAGGCCAAACTAGGTGTACAGGGAGGTAGGCAGTAGGTTGACCAAGTCCCCGTGTGTTTGTGTTAGGACACAACCAGTTGTGTAAACCACAGGGCATGCTCTTACCTGTACTAAGGTGTGATGCAGACATACACGAGTGTCCATTGTAAACCCCCATAATTTATAATTGATTTTTTTATAATTTAATTAATTTTTGTTATGCATTTCATTATCTATGGATTTATTTACTACTAGTTTATTAGTATAATTAATGTATATGTGTATTATATACTATTATATGTGTGCATGTTCGTATTTCTATTAAATAGGAATATAATTATATATATATATATATATATATATTATTATATAGATATATATATATATATATATATAATACTTAACTTTTCGGATAAAGAAAAGAAAAGAAAAAAGAAAAAAAAAGAAACAGAGCTGCAGCCGCTCACTTAAGTGAGCGGGCCCACCCTGCGTCAGCAGCGGAGCAACCCCCCCCCCCCCCCCCCCCCCCCCCCCCCCCCCCCCCCCCGCGAGTCAGTAAGGATTTGTGGGAATTTGAGAAATCCGAAACCTATTAGTATTAGGTTGGCTGCAACTTGTTATATATATATAACTTTTTCCACAAACCTCAAAATCCAAAACTTCCATAACGAAAGTTGCGGCTGATGATACCCTCTTTGCCTACGAATTCGTTTCACCAGCGACGGAGTTTTGTGCGCGACGAACGGAGCATCAGAAGTCAGCCCCGCGTCACCCACGGAGCAGTTTTTCCACTCAAGGTACCCTACTTCCCTACGACGAAATTTTTTACTCGTAGCACCGATTTTCGATCTGTAAGATTTTCTGGAAAGTAGACTTGACCCTCTTCGAATCCTCCAGGGGATTTCGAAACAACCTATCGACTTGCTCGAAAAATCGAGACGAAGTTGAAGAAAAACCTGTTTTCTGTAATACTAAAAACTGTTGTAAAATGACAACTTGTCGGCCAATTTTCTTGCTGTGTAGTAAAGAATTGTAGAAACTAATTGAAAACAGTAAAAGACAATGTAACCGAGATCGCAAAGCATCTTTTGGATCGTGTTTCGATTAACGTGTAAAAAGCAAATCGATGTTGAAGTTGGAGAAAAACCTTTGTTAATTTATATAAATTTAGAAATTTTGTCCGATATGGCGTGCGCCCCGACAAACAGGGCGACGTGGTCGCACGCTATATGCATCAAAAGGCACGTATGGACGTTGTCGACTGTGGTAACTGACGGAACTCAGTTTCGTGTGTGTGCGCGACGAAATCAGTCCGTATCCTTCGAGATATCCCAGTATCGCCAAATTGCAAATTTTGCCCTAACATCGTATACAGTCGTCGAATCAAGACAAAACTTGCACCAACAGGTTCGAATTGAAATTCTGGTCCTGTGAGCCAAGTTTGGTTCGATTCTGAAAAGGTCGAATCGGAACCCTTTTTGGCGGACCCGTGACCCACTCAAACGGGCGATTTTGTACACGGTTTATCGAAATCCAAAATTGGACATACCGTTGAGTTTCTCAACTCAAACTGAATCCGTAGACATGTAGTTTGATGACTTTAGAGACCATATACTTTGGCACGCGTTTCGGTGCAAAACGGGTCCAACGACGGATATCGTTTTGACCCAAAATTACGATTTTGCCCCTGTTCCAGAATTATACTTTTGGACAGGCATTTCCTAGGTATATCTTTTACACCAAGTACATTTTTGATGTTTGTTTCAGCATCCGGGGTTGTTTGGAGATTGTGACGTTTCTTGGCTGACATTGTGATTACCTGGATTTGCCACTTTGTACCATCAGGCAAGATACCATGCCACTTTACTCTGATTATTATATTCTTATTTTTAGTTTATTTTTAGCATTTCTTGTTTCTTGATATGTAAACTGTACGTCCAAGTCACACTTGGGTGCAAGCGACTCTATCGGTCGTTTTTTACGCTTTTATTTATTTATCTTACATTGACTTAGTCTAGTGACCTCCCATTGATGATGAGGTATTGGTATATCTCATACGGCTTTGACACTTGATTTACCACATGTTGTGAGTCACATGTAGGACACGTACCCGCGTAGTCGGCTGGCCACCGATACGTACGGAGCGTGCGACGGATAGGAGTGACTGCAATAGAATTGCATGTTAGAAGACTTGGCGGTTACTAGAGGTTCATATCATTCATGGAGATGATGATAATAGGCATTGGGTGGGGAGAACAATACCTGACGTATAGGCTTTTTTGCACTTCCCTGATTACCTGTGCGCTCCTCCGGAGACGCATGCTCCAGGCGCCCTCTGACGTTTCCCAGAGCGTTATGGACGTAACCCCTTGCACATGGTACCCTTGACACTTCCAGAGCGTTATGGACGTAGGTCCCTGGTGTCCTTTAAGAGAACAATGCCGATCCCATTTACAGCCAGGGCTCATGCGTCGAAAGATTGTATCTCAACTGCATATTCACAGTAGAATGGTTTGGAGCCCGATTGCATGCATACCTTTTTCTCTTATTATATTATCACAGTTTATATGGCATGGTATTTTCTTGTATCTTGCTATGTCCCTCTGAGGACCTGGTTATCTCTCCAGGGATAGACAATTTTTCACAGGACTACGGAGCGGCGTTGGAGCTATCCTACATAGATGACGAGGGAGTTCCTACTGATTTCTAGTCTATTCTTTATTTGAGACATTAGTGGACATTATTTTTACATCTCTTTTCTTTCTATTTTGCGGAGGTTGGACTCCGATCTTGTGAGACTAGATAGCTGTTTGGAGTAAGCATGTTCACCCGGCTATCTTTTGATACTCTTATTTATTTATTTGGACTCTATTATCTTCTGTGTTGAGCTGTGATGAGATTAGATTATATATTTCTGGCTGTGATTATTTTATTTACAGCTTTTGTGCATATATGAGGATTCCATATATTGGAGTATTCTTCGTACATGTGCAGCTGGCATGTTCACGTGCTTGGTCCTATGTATTTTGGGACTGGGGCGTTACATGATTTTGTGGTGGCCTATGTAGCTCTACGATAATATTGTTGGGTTACATGACTGTGCCCAACAGGCCTGCATATAGGAATAGGAATATCTCATCCAGAACTACTACTACCTCTTGACTTCCAATCTTTTCGAAACTTCTTGATTATTTAATATACCTCATATCTATCTTTCCTAATATCAACTTATCTTCCTCGTGCCAACAATATGCATTTAAGAAGCGGACGCACTTCTGCCTTGGCCCTCACATCTGGTGAGGAGGCTACTCCGGAGGGACAGAACCCTTCCATGACTCTATCGACACCATACCAGCTAGGACATCACAGCCTACTATGACACCGACGACAGAGTACCCAGAGATCGCAGCACCCTCAGGCAGCCAGGCTGACAGACCACTACCATGCCACCGAAAGGGAATGTACCACTGCCACCACCAGCACCATTCCCTCAGCAGTTTCTTCCACAGTCGGGACCTCAGATGCCTCTACCACCGACTGATGGGAGCCCTACTTCTCAGTTTATGTACGCCATGATGCAGGCTCAGTGGCAGCAGACTGAGCTGATAAGACAGACAATGATGGCAGCATTGGCTAGACCTCCACCACCTCCTCCAGTACCAGTACCAGCACCAGCTCTGCATCCTTTTGAAGGCTCTATCAAAAATTTACAGATATGAACCCCAAGGCCTTTAGAGGAACGGAGAAGCCATTAGAGGTGTCACAGTGGCTTATTAGTATAGAAAAGCTACTGAAGGCATCCCAGTTGCCAGCTCGAGATTGGATGACAACAGTGGACCTACTGTTAGAAGATAATGCTCACCACTGGTGGAAGGCAGAAGAGAGACGATTAGGCACTGGATCACCTGGAAGCAGTTCTATGATGCATTTTATGAGAGATTCTTCCCTATTCATGTTCGAGATGGTCTCTATGACCAGTTCCTTCATCTGAAGCAAGGGAATATGATAGTTGATGAGTATGACTCAGAGTTCAATCGCCTAAGTCGATTTGGTGCGGGATTGATTCTGACGGAGTTAGAGAAGGCAAGGAGATTTCACCAGGGGCTTGCACCAGAGCTCAAGTCTTATACGACTACCCAGTCTCGAGTCTCCCATTCAGCTGTCCTGGAAGAAGCTCGTGCTCAGGAGATTCTTCAAGGAGCAGCAGCAAGACCTCGAGACGTCATAAACCAGCAGTTACACAGCCCGAGCTACTCAGAGTGGCCTATTAGGAGGACCACAGGACAGTTCCAGCAGAGGCCCTCACCTTATCAGAAGCCCGTTTGCTATTACTGCGGAAAGCAAGGACATCTCCAGAATGACTGCAGGACTCGTCTTGGATTATGCTTGAGATATGGATCCAATCACACATGCTCAAGGACTGTCCGGAGCAACATATGATAGTACATGCTCGGCAGAACCCGAGGCCTACAACCCCACCTCTTCCAGCACCACATCCTGTAGCAGGAGTACCTCGTCCACCATTGCCTCCTCAAGGCGTATAGTACAACAAGGCCAGAGCTCAGGGCCCAGGACAAAATTATGGGCAGGTATTCTCACTTGCTGTTGAGGATATAGAGAGCAGAGGCAGAGGTTATAGCATGTAGGGTTTTAGTTGCATCTTTCCTGCTATTATATTATTTGGTACTGGAGCCATGCATTCATTTATAGCTACTAGTTTTGCCACTAGACACATTATTCCCATCATACCCTTAGCTAAGAATGTTAAAATCCTTACTGGAGGAGGAGTTGTACCTTTTAGTGGTGTTTGTAGACTTTGTCCTGTAGTGATAAGTGGCAGAGAGATGATGGCACGACTTCTTGTATTCCCTATGCCGACATTTGATGTGGTTCTCGGAATGGACTGGTTGAGCCAGCATTTCGCTCTCATAGACTGCCATAGGAGCAGTATTATCTTTAGACCACCGGATGCGGCAGAGTTTGAGTTCACCAAAGAAGAGGAGAGAGTTATGATGCACCCGCATCGGGGACTCATATGATGATGCATGACACCCCTCAGTACCCTATCATCACCGAGCATGAGGATGTATTCCCCAAGGAATTGCCAGGACTCCCACCTGACCGAGATATTGAGTTTTCCATTGAGCTTATTCTCAGAGCCGAGCCTATTTCATTTTGAGTATATCATCTGGCAGCCAATGAGTTGGTAGAGATGAAGACGCAGATTGATGACTTATTGGAGAAGGGCTTTATTCGTGCCAGTGCGTCACCGTGGGGAGCACCCATTTTTTTGTACATAAGAAGGATGGGACAGTACGCATATGCATCGACTATAAAGTATTGAATGCAGTGACGGTGAAAATAAGTATCCCTTGCCGTTTATAGACGATCTATTTGATCAACTGAGTGGAGCAAAAGTATTCTCCAAGATTTACTTACGATCGGGATATCACCAATTGAAGGTTCGGAAGGAAGATATTGTAAAGACGGCTTTTCGATCAAGGTATGGATACTACGAGTTCTTGGTCATGCCTTTCGGTTTGACCAATGCTCTAGCAGTTTTATGAATTTAATGAACAAGATCTTTCACCAGTACTTGGACAAATTTGTACTAGTCTTTATAGACGATATCTTGATTACTCCATGAGTCAAGAGGAGCATGAGCAGCACCTATGGATAGTTTGGAAACGTTGAGGAATGAGCGACTTTTCATGAAGCTTAGCAAGTGTGATTTCTTTCTCAAGGAGGTATCATTTATTGGTCATATTGTTACGGGTGATGGTATATCAGTGGACCCAGAGAAGATCACAGCAGTCAAATCATGGCCCGCTCCCACATCAGCTTCTGAGGTGAGAAGTTTCTTCGAACTTGCGGGTTACTACCGACGGTTCGTGGAAGATTTCTCTCGAATAGCGGGCTTATGACTCGATTAACTTGCAAGGATTAGGAGTGTATGTACATACGAGTGTCAATCCGTATTTGATGAGTTGAAGAAGCGATTGACCACAGCACCGATCTTGACACTACCATCGGGCCCGGAAGGATTTGTGATCTACAGTGACGCATCCGGGAAAGGATTAGGATGCGTATTGATGCAGCACGGTCGAGTAGTAGCATATGCATCACGACAGTTGAGGGTGCACGAGAAGAATTATCCAACCCACGATCTATAGCTCACAGCGGTTATATTTGCTTTGAAGCTATGGAGACACTACTTGTACGACGAGAAGGTTGATATCTACACTGATCATAAGAGCCTAAAGTACGTGTTCACACAAAAAAGAGTTGAATATGCGACAGCGATATTGGTTGGAGTGATGAAGGATTACGAGATCGAGCTTTATTATCATCCGGGCAAGGCTGATGTCTTGGTAGACGCTTAAGCCGTAAGCCCATGGCACACTTTTTGACTATGCAGAAGGAGTTGATTAGAGACTTGGAGAAGCTTGGCATTGAGGTAGTATTGCCTGGAGTAGATAGCGTATTAGCCAACCTCCAAGTACAATCATCATTGGTAGAGCGCATCAAGGCAGCATTGCCAATGATGCTAGATTTCGATGGCTCAGAGAGAGGACTGAAGCAGGAGAGCAGACATGATTAAGGATCCATCCCGATGGGACATTGCAATGTGGTGATCGCATTTATGTTCCCAGTGGAGAGCTACGGCAGGAGCTTATGGCAGAAGCTCACAGTTCGACATACTCTATTCATTCCGGAGGAACCAAGATGTATAGTGACTTACGACAGTATTATTGGTGGCACGAAGAAGAAGCAAGAAATAGCTATTTCGTTGCCAAGTGCTTGGTATGTCAACAAGTGAAGGCAGGCAGGAGGACGGCCGGATTATTGCACGCTACCCATTCTCGAGTGGAAGTGGGAGCACATTACTATGGATTTCGTCACGGGTTTTCCTCAGAGTTCGAGGGGACGTGACGTAGTGTGGGTTATTGTGGATAGACTTACCAAGTCAGCCCATTTCTTACCTTTTAGAGTGGGCCAGTCGACAGAGGTATTGGCAGAGATGTATATAGAGCAGATTGTGAGATTACACGGTGTGCCTTTAGTATTGTATCGGACCGTGACTCAAGATTTACCTCGTATTTTTGGAGGAGTATGCAAGAGAGTTTGGGCACCCGATTGAAGTTTAGCACGGCATACCATCCTCAGACAGACGGCCAATCATAGGTACTATTCAGATACTAGAAGATATGTTGAGAGCGTGCATGCTTGACTTTGGCGGTTCATGGGAGGACCGTCTTCATTGTTGAGTTTTTCTACAACTATAGCTATCAAGCAAGCATTCAAATGGCTCCGTTTGAGGCGTTGTATGGTAGAAATTGTCGGTGTCGTATTTGTTGGAGCGACATAGGAGAGCGACAGCTACTGGGTCCCGAGTTAGTCTTGAGCACAGTGGAGACAGTGAAAGAAAATTCAGGGCCACCTGCGAGTAGCGCAGGATCGTCAGAAGCAGTGGGCAGATAATCGTCGTCGACCATTAGAGTTCAAAGAAGGCGACTATGTGTTCTTGAAGATATCCCCCACTAGAGGCATGATTCGATTGGGACTTGGCAAGTTGAGTCCAAGGTACATTGGGACTTTTGATGTCTTGGAACGTGTTGGAGAGGTTGCCTATAGATTGGCCTTGCCACCGTCGCTAGGGGGAGTGATGACGTATTCCATGTATCTCAACTAAGGAGGTACGTGGAGGACGACAATTATGTGCTTGATCACTCCGAGATCACAGTTGGACCGAGTTTGTCGTACAAAGAACAACCATTAGGTATCCTCGACCGCCGAGTGAAGGTGTTACGGAATTATCTATTCCATTGGTTCACGTGGCATGGAAGCATCACTCGCCAGGGGAGTCCACTTGGGAGCGCGACGAGGACGACATCCAAAATCGCTACCTGCATTTGTTCGAGGACGAAGGTATGTCTGGCGTTAAGCTTTTAAATTACTATCAATTTCCTGCGTTGCATTTGATTCCCCGACCTTAGTTAATTTCGAGAATGAAATTTTCTTTAAGTTGGGTAGGATGTAAACCTGCATAATTTATAATTGATTTTTAATAATTTAATTAATTTTTGTTATGCATTTCATTATCTATGGATTTATTTACTACTGTTTATTCTATAATTAATGTATGTGTATATATATATACTATTATATGTGTGCATGTTCATATATATATATATATATCCTAGATATATATATATATATATATATATATATATATATATATATATATATATATATATAATATATATATATATTTAGTATTATATATATATATATATATATATATATATATATATTATATATATATATATATATATATATATATATATATATATATATATACTTAACTTTTTGGATAAAAAAAAAAGAAAACAAAAAAAAAAAAGAAAAAAGAAAGAGAGCTGCAGCCGCTCACTTAAGTGAGCGGGCCCACCCTGTGTCAGCAGCGGAGCAAACCCCTCCCCCCCCGCACGCAGCGAGTCAGTAAGGATTTGTGGAATTTAGAAATCTGAAACCCATTAGTATTAGTTTGGCTGCAACTTGTTATATATATAACTTTTTCCACAACCTCAAACTAAACTTCTAAAACAAAGTTACGGCTGATACCCTCTTCGCCTACGAGTTCGTTTCACTAGCGATGGATTTTTGTGCGACGAATGGAGCATCGGAAGTCAGCCCCGCGTCACCCACGGAGCAGTTTTTCCACTCAAGGTACCCACTTCCCTACAACGTAACATTTTACTCGTCGCACCGATTTTCGATCCGTAAATTTTCTGAAAAGTAGACTTGACCCTTTCGATCCTCCAGTTGCATTTCAAAAAAGCCATCGACTTGCTCGAAAAATCGAACAAAGTTGAAGAAAAACTATTTTCTGTAATACTAAAAACTATTGTAAAACGACAACTTGTTGACCAATTTTCTTGCTGTGCAGTAAAGAATTGTAAAAACTAATAAAAACAGTAAAAGACAACATAACCAGATTGTAACGCATCTTCTGGATCATCGTTTCGATTAACGTGTAAAAAGTAAATCGATGTTGAAGTTGGAAAAAAACCTGTGTTAATTTATAAAATTTAAAAATTTTGTCCGATATGGCGTGCCCCCGACAAACCGGGCGACGTTGTCGCATGCTATAGCATCGAAAGGCGCATATGGACGTTGCCAACGTGTGGTAACTGACGAAACTCAGTTTCGTCGTGTGTGCGCGACGAAATCAGTCCGTATCCGTCGAGATACCCCCGTATCGCCAAATTGCAAACTTTGCCCTAACATCGTGTACAGTCGTTGAATCGAGAAGATACTTGCGCCAACAGGTCCAATCAAAATTCTGGTCCTGTGTGCCAAGTTTGGTTCGATTCCGAGAAGGTCGAATCGGAACCCTTTTTGGCGGACACGCGACCCACTCAAACGGGCAATTTTGTACACGGCTCATCGGAATCCAAATTGGACGTACCGTTGAGTTTTGCTTCTCAAACTGAATCCGTAGACATGTAGTTTGACGACTTTAGAGACCATAGACTTTGGTACGCATTTCGGTGTAAAACGGGTCCAATGGCGGACATCATTTTAACCCAAAATTATAATTTTGCCCTGTTCCAGAATTAACTTTTGGACAGGCTTTCCTAGGTATATCTTTTACACCGAGTACATTTTTGATGTTTGTTTCAGCATCCGGGGTTGTTTGGAGATTGTGACATTTCTTGACTGACATTGTGATTTCCTGGATTGCCACTTTGTACCATCAGGCAAGATACCTTGCCACTTTGCTCTGTGATTATTATATTCTTATTTTTAGTTGTTATTTTTAGCATTTCTTATTTCTTGATATGTAAAATGTGCGTCCAAGTCACACTTGGGTGCAAGCGACTCTATCGGTCGTTTTTCACGCTTTTATTTATTTCTCTTACATTGACTTAGTCTAGTGACCTCCCATTGATGATGAGGTATTGGTATATCTCATACGACCTTGACACTTGCTTTACCACGTATTGTGAGTCACATATAGGACACGTACCGCGTAGTTGGCTGGCCACCGATACGTACGGAGCGTACGACGGATAGGAGTGACTGCCAATAGAATTGCATGTTAGAAGACTTGACGGTTAGAGGTTAATATCATTCATAGAGATGATGATACTAGGCATTAGATGGGGAGAACAAACCTGACGTATCAGCTTCTTTGCACTTCCCTGATTACCTGTGCGCTCCTCCGGAGACGCAGGCTCCAGGCGCCCTCTGACGTTTCCCAGAGCGTTATGGACGTAGCCCCTTACACATGGTGCCCTCTGACGCTTCCAGAGCGTTATGGATGTAGGCCCTGGTGCCCTTTACGGGAACTATGCGATCCCATTTACAGTTAGGGCTCATGCGTCGAAGGATTGTATCTCAACTACATATTCACGGTAGAATGGTCAGGAGCCCGATTGCATGTATACCTTTTTCTCTTATTATATTATCACATTTTATGGCATTATGTTTTCTTGTATCTTGCTACTCCCTCTGAGGACCTGGTTATCTCTCTAGGGATAGACATTTTCCACAGGAGTACGGAGCGGCGTTGGAGCTATCCTACATAGATGACGAGGTAGTTCCTACTGATTTCTAGTCTATTCTTTATTTGAGACATTAGTGGACATTATTTTTACATCTCTTTTCTTTCTATTTTGCGGAAGGTGGACTCCGATCTTGTGAGACTATTTTCATAGCTGTTTGGAGTGAGCATGTTCACCCGGCTATCTTTTGATACTCTTATTTATTTATTTGGACTCTATTATCTTCTGTGTTGAGCTGTAATAGATTAGATTATATATTTTTGGCCTGTGATTATTTTATTTACAGCTTATGTACATATATGAGGATTCCGTATATGGAGTATTCTTTGTACATGTGCAGCTAGCATGTTTACGTGCTTGGTCCTATGTATTTTGGGACTGGGGTTTACATCCATGTGCAGTACAATTGAGGGGAAACATCTGTTACCCTTGAAGGATATTGGATCGAGTAGATATAAGCATAGCAGACCAAGATGAATAAAATGGGTAGCTAGATGAAGGAATATAGGGGTATCAATAAGAGATAGAGCATGAGGGTGCTGCAACCTGTGTATGCATAAAGGAGTAGTTACCTGTATGAGAGATGCATGCGGAGGTAATTAACCACTATTCAAATATAGCACTGCAATTGGAAGAACATGTTTGGGCATCTGTTACAAGTAAAACATAGAAGTAAGGGGTGGCATGTTTGGGGTGAGTGTGTTAGGAGTTTTTGAAGGAGGTAATACATGGTTGCCTACATATTGTACCAATGTATAGTTGGTATCATCATGTATCCTGGATACACATAGATAATGCTATAATAAGTACACATGAATTCATTTGACGAATATGTGTCATATCAGATGGGCATCGATTAGGAACATGGGTGTGGGTTGTTTGAAAGAGGTAATGCACAAGGAAGTATCAGTGGTAACAATAGATTGGAGTTATGGTGGTGTGTGTGTGTGTGTGTGGTAAATTCTTAATTACCAAATTATGATCAGTGAGGGGCGTATACTAGAGAGTGTATAACTGTTATGCACTATAGGTATAGATAATATATTATATATATATATATAATATATATATATATATATATATATATATATATATATATATAACATAATCTAATTTGGTAGTACAATGATCACATACTTTTATACTACTCTAGTATAAATTCCCATGTAGAGGAAAGCATGTAGGAGCCAATTGGATCAACCAAACTAAAAAAGTGGGAACAAATAGGTAGAGTTGGGTTAGGATAAGTATCCAGATGTTGGTACTAATAGCTATATGAAAATACAAGTGGACAATGGGAAAACCTAGCATTGCCACCTAGTATAAAACCAAAAATTGGCTAGGAATTGATCGAGAGACGTAAAACCCAAGTAAGATAGATTAGATTTATTTTGGTTCCATTATTAACAAATAAAATTCCTAAAATAGGTTACTTGGATGAGGCACCGGACCCGTATCATCAGCTCAGGACACCAGGCGAGTGCATTTATTGTTTGTTTCCAATATTGTTAATTACTATATCATAATGTCTAGTTGCATGATACTTGATTCTTGACATACTCGTTACACGGTAGCACTTCATGTCTTCCTTTCATATAATATCGTTATCTCGTATATTGTGTCGGGAGTGGTAGTACTAAATATGTGTGATCAGACCTTAGACCTGTTTTATTTTCTGCACCCTTGAGGATGCAAATTCTATGTAGACCTTGCGGTGTAACTGTCTCAGACCGATCACATATCGAAAGAGTACTTTAAAACACATTGATAGTTATATTCGCATGTTCTACTCATTACATGCTGTAAAATTTTCCTGCCTACTGTTCCCCATGTTTCGTAATATATTTACTTTGATATTCTTATCATGTATTTTATGACTAACCATTGTCTATAGTCGTTATCATATACTTGGAACTGCACTCAATGAATTATACTCATTCCATCCTAACTGGGTAAACATTTTAGGTAATTATGTTGAGGACAGGTGATCTAATTAGTATGGTCTATACATGAGAGATGTAGCTGAACCTGACCTTGTATTTCAGGAGGAGCTTCAATCATTTGACCCAGCAAAATTTAGTTAGATTTAGATTTAGATTTATTGAGGCCAAATTTGTCTCTGGTTTAGTGGATATTGCTATTTGACATTATTGGACCTGTAGTTTTGGAGTTTATCTATTTTTGGATTTATGACTTTATACTTCTTTTTCTCTATTCCATCTATCTAGATCTGTGATTGAGTATTATTGGTTATGTGTTGTTGCCTCCCAAGTTGAGTATATAAATTGCGTGGTTGTCATCATATTGTGATTATACAGTATTCTACTGCCGACTCTGCGGCGTAGGATGGACGTACCCACGATTTATGCCCAAATTCTGGGTACGGGTCATGACACATTTTTATGGTGGCCCATGCAGGTCCAGAGTCGCAACTAGTACGATATCGTGGTAGTACCTAGGTTTTGGTTACTATTACGAGCCTGCAATAGGATATAGAGATTACTAGGAATAGGAATACTCAATCACGCATATGAGTTCCTTCTGTTTAAATTTTTGCAAAATTTCTATCTGCCTTCTTCAATTGACCTCTTATCTTGTGCCATATCATTGATTTTCTTTATTTTTCTATCCTTTCAGAATGGCACCTAGGACTAGAGCCCGCAATACCGTAGCAAACGATAACCACCACCAGCCTTCTGTATTCCAGAAGAGGGTATCACAGGAGGCATCGTCATCTATGACAGAGAGCCTTCCTCCCTCCATCCAACCCACCTAAAGGGGGCGTGCCAGCTAATGATGCTCCACTTCACGAGCTTATTAGAGGCATGATGGAAGCGCGAAAGGCATATGTAGATGCCCTGAGGTAGCTGACAGAGATGATGAGAGCAAGCATGGAGCATGCTCAACATGTCGCCCTGACAGCCATGGAGAGGGTTGCTCAGCAGCCGTAGCAGCCCACTCAGCCAAAGATAGGGAATCATGGACTTGAAGAAGATGAAACCCTAGGATTTCAAGGGGATCGAAGGAATCATGTACGCTGACGATTGGCTCGAAGACATCGAACGAATTATGTAGCTTTTTCGACTCGCTGAAGACCTGAAGATTGAATCAGTTGGAGTGCAGCTTCAGGACATCACGCGTACCTGGTTCAGAAACGAGCCCCGAATTGCAGATCCAACTCTAACTTTGGACCAATTCAAGGACCTCTTCAAGAGAAAATTCTTCCCTACGGTGTCCAGGGATGTTATGGAGAAACAGTTCTAGAATTCGAAGCAGGATAGCTTGACCGTAGACGAGTACGCCAAGGAGTACGACTGACTTAGTCAATTTGTGGACTACATTGTCAGAGACCTAGAGGACCGAGCTCAAAGATTCCGACAGGGGCTGGCCATAGAGATCAGGGTCCACATTTTTTTTGGTACTACGACATTTGCGGGGATCATGGCCGAGGCCCAGAAGATAGAGGTTGACCTAGACCTCAGGCCCAAAAGAGAACGTGACTCAGCAGGAGGTGGCCTTAGTACACGATAGCCAAGCATCCCCAATTTCAGCCGAGGACCTTTCAGCATCAGCAGCAGAACCGTGACCCAGCTAGAGCACCCACCCAGCAGGTGCAGCAGCCGCAGAGACAGTTACAGCATGCTCCATGTTGTACTCACTGTAGGAAGATCGGACATGTATAGGACGACTACAAAGAAGGCTCAGTACATTCTTGTACTATGGATCTCCTTCGCACCAGATAAAGGAGTGCCTTCTATATCCTTTTTGACCGGGACAAGATACAACATCGGCTCAGAGGGGACCAGCCAGTCCACTAACGGCTTCGCAACTGCGAGGCCCACCACTCCCCACTTAGCAGCAGCGGTTCGCCCAACATCAGCAGAGGGGAGCACCTCAATAAGGTAGATCCTTCACTGTGACCGTCGAAGAGCCCGAGCCTACCCATGATGTGATAACAGGTTCCATACTTCTCGATTCTTTTTAACTATAGCTTTTTTCAATTCTGGTGCATCTCATAGTTTTATCTCTATAGCATTTGTGTTTAAAAATAACATAGTATCTGAGCCCTTAGATGGTAGTTACAAAATTATGACGAGCAGGGGCATTATCCTAGTCAAGGATATTTGTGTTGGGCGTCGTATCACCTTAGGAGGTAGAGAATTATGCGCCGACCTACTCATAATGCCACTTTTAAGTTTTGATATCATTTTCGAAATGGATTGGTTGAGAAAGAACCATCCCAGTATAGACTGTCGCTGAGGATGCGTTGTATTCAATCCTCCTGGAGAGTGTATTCGAATTTGATAGAGAAGTAGTGGAAAAACATAGTGAGGCTATTTACGAAGCTATGATTAAAGAGAATGAGATAGCTCATCCCATCATCGTAAAATTCCTTGACGTATTTCATGAAGAATTATCGGGATTGCCGCCTGATAGGGATGTCGAGTTCGCTATTGATCTGGTGCCAGGCACAGAACCAATTGCACAGCATGTCTACCGGATCAACAACAAAGAGGCAGGGGAGTTGAAGAAGCAACTTGATGAATTGCTAGAGAAAGGATTTATCAGGTCAAGTTCGTCGCCATGGGGAGCCCCAGTTCTATTTGTGCCAAAGAAGGATGGGACAGTGTGGATGTGCATCGACTATCGGGCCTTGAACAATCTCACAATTAAGAACAAGTACCCATTTCCATGGATTAACGATCTTTTCGATCAGTTGAATAGTACACGGGTATTCTCGAAGATTGATTTGAGGTCGGGTTACCATTAGTTAAAAGTGAAGAAGGAGGATATCCTGAAGACTGCCTTTCGGACCAAGTACGACCAGTACGAGTTCATGGTGAAGTCGTTCTGGTTGACTAATGCCTCGACAGTCTTCATGAACTTGATGAACAAGGTATTCCATCCATACCATAACCAGTTCATGGTGCTGTTCATTGATGACATACTAATCTATTCGAAGACACTGGAGGAGTATGAGGAGCATCTGAGGATCGTGTTGGAGACCCTCATGAAGGAAAAGCTCTACAAAAAACTCTCAAAATGCATATTTTTCTTAGACAAGGTTGAATTCCTTGGACATGTGGTGACATGAGATGGTATATCCGTTGATCCGAAGAAGATTGCTGTCGTATAATCTTGGACTACTCCGACTACTGTGGCAGAGATCCGAAGCTTCCTATGATTGACGAAGTACTACAAGAAGTTCTTGCAGGACTTCGCTTGGATCGCAAAGCCGATGACTAGGCTCACTCGAAAGGACGTAGAGTTCTTATGGACAGAGGACTGCCACGCTGTATTTGATGAGCTGAAGATGAGGTTGACAACAGCTCCCAAATTGACATTGCCATCGGGATCAGGTGGTTTCACTAATTACAGTGATGCTTCGGGTAAGGGACTGGGATGTGTTCTGGAGCAAAATAAGAAGGTGATAGCATATACGTTCCGATAGTTGCTGCCATATGAGAAGAAATATTCCACCCCACGACCTAGAGTTGCAGCTGTGATTTTTGCCTTGAAGTTATGGAGACATTACTTGTACGGGGAGCGAGTAGAATTTTTACTGACCACAAAAGCTTGAAGTACGTTTTTACACAACAGGAGTTGAATATGAGGCAGCACAGATGGCTGGAGCTGACGAGTGACTTTGATATTGCCCTACAGTATCATCTGGAGAAAGATAATGTAGTTGTGGATGCCTTGAGCAGGCAGCCAGTAGCTATGTGGTTGAGTCGAGACCATCACTTGTTAGCAGATTTGGTGAGTCTAAGTATAGAGATTGTCATTCCGGGAGTGGAGATGCAGATGATGGCTATGCAGATTCAGTATAGACTGGTGGACAAGATCCGTGAGGCACAATATCAAGATGAGAATCTAAGGCTATTAGAGCACAAGTATGAGCTGGATTGCTAGATAATTTCTCCCTCGCAGGGGATAGCTCATTGAGGCATGACACTAGGTTGTGTGTGCCTAGTGGTGATCTGCGGAAAGAAGTCATGCAGGAGGTGCATTATTCTCTTTATACTATACATCCGGTAGCCAACAAGATGTACTAGGATCTAAGGGATCACGTATGGTGGTATGGTATGAAGCGAGACGTGGCATGCTTCATTGTTAGATGTCTAGTGTGCCAGTAGGTTAAAGCCGAGAGACAGAGACCAGGAGGGTTGCTTCAACCATTGTCGATCCCCGAGTGGAGGAGGGAATATATCACGATGGATTTTGTTTACGATCTTCCACATTCGCCAGAAGGCGAGGTTGCGATTTGGGTCATCGTTGACAGGTTGACCAAATCGGCCTACTTTATACCATTCAAAGTGGCATTGTCTACGAAGAAGTTGGCAGAGCTATATGTGAAGCAGATAGTCAGATTGCACGGAGTTCTAGTGAGTATTTTCTTCGATCAGGATAGCAGATTCACATCCCATTTTTAAGGAGTCTACAGGCTAGCTTGGGTACATAGCTCAAGTTTGGCACCACATACCATCCTCAGACGGACAGACAGTCAGAAAGGACTATTTAGACGCTTGAGGACATGCTGCAGACTTTGTGTACTAGATTTTAGTGGATCGTAGGAGGACCATCTTCAACTGTTAGAGTACATGTACAACAACAGCTACCAAGCCAGTATAGAGATGTCTCCATTCGAGGCTTTGTACGGATGAAGATGTCGAACCCCATTATCTTGGGACGATGTGGGCGAGAGAGCACTTTTGGGACGGTAAATGGTATTGGATGTTACAGAAAAAGTGAAGCAGATTAGAGAGCGACTTCGCGTGGCTCATGACAGACAAAAGTAATGAACCGACAGTCACCGAAGACCGTTAGAGTTCGAGGTATAGATTTTTCATATTTTAGATACGTGTATACTTATAGGTTACATAATAATATATTGTGTGATTCTAGGTTGGTGATTGGGTGTTCTTGAAAATATCTCCGACATGTGGTACAATTCATTTCGATGGAGACGGTAAGCTTAGCTCAAGGTTTATTGGGCCATCTGGTATCCTCGAGAAGATCGATACAGTGGCGTACCGATTGGCGTTGCCACATGCATTGAAAGGAGTGCACAATATATGCCATATGTCACAGCTGAGACGATACGGTGCAGACCCCAGCCATGTGTTAGATCATTCGGAGATCAAGGTGGGACCGAGCCTTAGCTACCAGTAGCAGCTTGTGAAAATTTTGGACTGTAGGTAGAAGGTGCTGCGAAACCAAACGATTTCCTTGGTTCATGTTGCGTGGAGATATCACTCTCCGGACGAATCCACATGGGAGAGAGAGGATGAGATGCACGAGCGTTACCCCCTATCTTTTCGAGTCATGAGGTATATCTCTATCTTGTGCCTATCTTTAAATTTTGAGGACAAAATTTTTCTAAGGAGGGTAGATTTATAAACCCTTAGACCAATAATTAATTTATTTTGCTATAAATTAAATACTTGACATTAGATAATTATCTAGTTAACATAGGAATAGAGGGCTTTTGAAAACCAAATTCTACAAAGGGCTTAAGTGTAAAATTTTTAATATTCAAATCAAATCTGCTCTTGGTCGACTATTAAACACTTTGTATTTGAATTGGCTTCGAATCCAATTCGATTCTTCCTAATCATGTGATAAACCCTATAGGAATTCAAATCCGTTTTCACTTATCATCAACTATATATATATAGAAAGAGAGGCAGTCGATCCCTCCTCTCTACGAACCTTAATATCCCGATCTACTTTTCCACCGCAAGAGAAGTTGAAAGGAGCCAGAGGAGCAGTCGAAACATCATTCCCAATAGGTAATCTTATGCCTCAAAGCTCTGCAACTACATGTTATTAATGAGTATTTAGGACGTAGTTAATAGGCGTTTGGTTAAATGCCTATGAGAAGTCCATGCGAGTTAGCAGGGGATATAGGGGATGTGTTTTGTTGGAGTATCCTACAAAGATTAGAACAATAGGAATTTGCGGTAAACCAAGTAGAGGCTTGGGGGTGAAGTCCTAGGATTTGTGAATATTAGAGTTTAGGGTGTGCGTGCATGTTCTGTAAATTACCTCTTGGTAACCCGATATCAAAATCGAGTATCCTGTAGCAATATGCAACTTGAGTCTAGATATTGAATATAGAAAAGATAAATTTGGATACATACTACCTAATACAGCAGTACTCTGTAGGTCAGCAGGTGCATAGGGTCGAGTATCGATGAGTGGCAAGGGTACCAGTTTGAAGAGTGTGTGTCAGGGTGCAAGTTATATTATAAGGAACATAGGTATCCAAGTTTGCACTTTAGAAAAGAGTTTTGGTAATAGGAACTCATACAGGAAGTGATTGTATTTGTATATCCTTGTGTGTGTTGTGCTAGCAAGGATTTTTTTTAGAGTGCAAGTAAATGAGTCTGAACGAGGATTTTGTTGTTTAACATACCTGGTTTATCATGCCAACCTAAGAGTGTCATTAGATTATCTATGAGGGGGTTATATCAAAGGGCATCAACAGGCAATCTACAACATGTTACCTTGCCAATGTAGGTTGGTAGGTGAAATTTGTTTTCCTGAGTGTTCTGGGTAGACGCGAGTGTGGGTGTGTTAATACAATATGTCTAAGAACTAAGTATATCCGAGATTAGTAGGTACAAGAGAACATGGTAGCAATACTTGCAAGCTTGGGTGCAGGCCTTAGGCTTAACAGAAGATGCACTAGCAGCACTTGCTGCCATAGGGATGCTAGATGTATTTGGAACATGTTGTAGTAGTTTTCTTGCTGCCTATGTGTGTTCCAGTATGGTATGCATATTTGCATCAGTTAGGCCAAACTAGGTGTGCAGGGAGGTAGAGGCAGTAGGTCGACCAAGTCCCCATGTGTTTGAGTTAGGATATAACCAGTTATATAAACCACACAAGGCATACTCTTATCTGTACTAAGGTGTGATACAGACATACATGGGTGTCCATGTGCAGTACAGTTAGGGGGAGAACATCTGTGTACCCTTGAAGGATATTAGATGGAGTGGATATAAGCATAGCAATCCAAGCTGTATAAAATAGGTAGCTAGACGAAGGAATATATGGGTATCAATAAGAGATAGAGCATGAGGGTGTTGCAACCTATGTATGCATGGGGAGTAGTTACCTGTATGAGAGATGCATGCAGAGGTAATTAACTACTGTTGCAAACAGAGTACTGCAACAGGAACATTAGGTTTGGGCATTTGTTATAGTCAACATATAGAAGTAAGAGGTGGCATGTTTGGGGTGAGTGTGTTAGAAGTTTGTGAAGGAGGTAATACATGGTTGCCTATATTATACCAATGTACAGTTGGTATCATCATGTATCCTGGATACACATAGATGATGCTATAATGAGAACACAGGAATTTATTTGACTAATATGTGTCATATCAGATGGGTATCGATTAGGAACAAGGGTGTGGGTTGTTTGAAAGAGGTAATGTACAGGGAAGTATCAATGGTAACAATAGATTAAGGGTTATGGGGGTGTGTGTGTGGCAAATTCTTAATTACCAAATGATGATCAGTGGGGGGCGTATACTAGAGAGAGTATAACTGTTATGCATTGTAGGGATATATGATATATAGATCTAGGCAGGTAGATTTATATGTATACATATAACAGAATATACTTTAGTAGTACAATGATCATAGACTTTCATACTTGTTTAGTATAAATACCCATATAAAGGATAGCGTGTAGGAGCCAATTGGATCAACCAAACTAGAAAAGTGGGAACAAATAGGTAGAGTTAGGTTAGGATACTGGTATCCAGATGTTGGTACTAATAGCTATATGAAAATACAAATAGACAATGGGAAAACCTACCATAGCCACCTGGTGCAAAACCAAAAATTGGCTAGGAGTTGACCCAGAGACCTAAAACCAAGTAAGATAGTTTAGATTTGTTTTGATTCCATTTATTGACAAATTAAATTCCTAAAATAGGTTACTTGGACTTGGACGAGACACCAGACCCGTATCATCGGTTCAAGACACCAGGCGAGCACATTTATTGCTTGTTTTCAATATTGTTAATTAAATATCACACTGTCTAGTTGCATGATACCTGATTCTTGACACGCACGTTACATGGTAGCACTTCATGTCTTTCTTTTCATATCATGCCATTTATCTGGTATATTGTGTCAGAATGGGAAAGTACTAAATAGATGTGTGATCAAACCTTAGACCTTGTTTTTTTCTGCATAGTAGACCTTGAGGATGCAAATTCTATGTAGACCTTGTGGTGTAACTATCCCAGACCAATCACATATCGAAAGAGTACTTTAAAACACATAGATAGTTATATTCGCATGTTCTACTCATTACATGCTGTAAAATTTTCCTGCCTACTGTTCCATATTTCATGATATATTTACTTTGATATTCTCATCATGTATTTTATGACTAACTATTGTCTTGTAGTCGTTATCATATACTTGGAATTATACTCAATGAATTGTACTCGTTCCATTTTGACTGGGTAAATTTTAGGTGATTATGATGAGGTCGGGTGCCCTAATCAGTATGACCCAGTTGTAAATGTTTATTTAGATTTAGATTTAGTTTGAGGCCGGATTTGTCTCTAGTTTTAGTGGATATTGCTATTTGACATTTATTGGACCTGTAGTTTTGGAGTTTATCTATGTTTGGATTTATGTCTTTATACTTCATTTTTTTATTTTTTTTATCGATAGCTGTGATTGAGTATTGTTGGTTATGTGTGTTGCCTCCCAAGTGGAATATATAAATTGTGTGGTTGTCATCATATTATGATTATACAGCTTTCTACCGCCGACTCTGCGATGTAGGTTGGACGTGCCCACGATTTATGCCCAAATTCTGGGTACGGGTCGTGACACATATTTATGCTAGCCCATGCAGGTCCAAAGTCGCAACTAATATGATATCGTGGTAGTACCTAGGTCTTGGGTACTATCACGAGCCTATAGTAGGATATAGAGATTACTAAGAATAGGAATACTCAATCACACATAGGAATTCCTTCTGTTTAAAATTTTGAAAATTTCTATCTACCTTCTGGAATTGACCTCTTATCTCGTGCCATATCGTTGATTTTCTTTGTTTTTCCAACCTTTTAGAATGGCACACAAGACTAGCGCCCGTAACGCCGTAGTAAACGGTAACCACCAGTAGCCTTCTGCATCACAGGAGATGGCATCATAGGAGGCATCGTCACTTGTGACAGAGAGCCTTCCTCCTTTCTATCCAACCTACCTCAAGGAGGCGTGCCAGCTAATGACACTCTACTTCATGAGCTCATTAGAGGCATAATGGAAGCGCAGAGGGCACATACAAATGCCCTGAGGCAGCAGACAGAGGTGATGAGAACGAGCATGGAGCCTACTCATCACGTTGCCCTGACAGCCATGGAGAGGGTTTCTCAGTAGCTGCAGCAGCCAACTCATCTGAAGGAAGGGAATATCATGGACTTCAAGAAGATGAACCCCCAGGATTTCAAGGGGATCGAAGGAATCCTGTATGCTAATGATTGGCTCAAAGACATCGAACGAATTATGGGGCTTTTTCGACCCACTGAAGACCTGCAGATTAAAGCGACTGGAGTGCAGCTTTAGGATATCGCTCGTACTCTGGTTCAGAAATGAGCCCCGAATTGCAGATCCAATACTAATCTCGAACCAGTTCAAGGACCTCTTCAAGAGGAAATTCTTTCCTGCGGTGGCCAAGGGCATTCTGGAGAAGCAGTTCCAGAACTTGGAGCCGGACAGCTTGACCGTAGACGAGTACGCCATGGAGTATGGCCGACTGAGTCAATTCATGGAGTACATAGTCAGGGACCCGGAGGACCGAGCTCGAAGATTTCGATAGGGGCTGGCCAAGAAGATCAGGGTCCACATTTTTATTCGGTACTACAACATTCACGCTTATTTATATTCAAATTTTGAGAATTTTATATCGATTTAGATTTAACATTTTGAGGTTTTTAAAAATTTAATCAAGCGAAATATTGATATTAAACTAGAAGATCGATGATAAATTTGAAGAGTTTGAAGTGACTCAGATTTTGAGGATATTTTTTTAGGGTATGTAGATTATAGCATCTGATACCAAAAAATTTCCATTTACTACCATAATAGAGCATATAAAATATGAGAAACTTGAAAGTGTTTAGACATAGTTTCTCAATACTTTTGTTGGGCGCGTATGAAAGTGTTTGCCAACCCACCTGATCAAAAGCAACCCCAGTCTAATGGACACCAAGCACAAGACGAAGACAAGTATATGGTGGTGATGTACGTCACCTGGACAAATCCTATCCTTTAATAACTCAGAAAATTACAAGATTGCCAGAACTCACATTGAACCCTTTGTCCTAATAGGTTCAACCCCCTCACCACTCTCAAAAGAAAAATAGAAGATTATAATTGAGATAACTCACCAACGCGTAGCTATCTCCCTAACCGACGTTGACAACACCTCGATTAGATCTTCTTCTTCCTTCTGTCTTGGATGGAAAAGTCTTAAGAACAAAGTACGGACTTTCTCTTAGATTTTCTTATGGACGAGCATCCCGAATCTCCACTTTGTGCTGTGCTTTGTACCTCCACCCTCACCCTATATATATAGGATAAAAAAAAATTCTATTTTAGGTCATATTATGATTTCTTAAATCGAAAGCCCTCAAATAAAAATCCTATTACACCTAAAATAGCCCATCAATATCCTATTTTAGATCATAATAGGATTTCCTAAAATAAGAATCCTATTATATCTATATAGCACAATGCCAATTATGGACATCCAAATCTAATTCAATTAAATATTTAATTATATTTAGATTCTACAAATATGTTGTTACCAAATCCAGACTGGACTCCAACAATCTCTCCCTCCAGTCTGATGAGAGGGTACTGACCCCATGGGTCCTCAACTAGACTCCATGCATGTCGTCCTGCGATAGAGTTCCTGCTCCCCCATGCCACTGATCTCCAATCCTCCGAGTTTTTTTGCATCTTCCTTCGTGTCCAGCTCTTCGATCGTCACATCGACACTAGCTGCCATGCGTAGCACCTCCTGCACCACTGGGATCCTACCGATATCAATAACACGACAAAGACCGAATTCCCTGACGATCAGCCTCACCGTAAGTCTCGACTACCTGTCCCCGACTTTCCTATTCCATCGAAAAGTGTTAACCTTCCGACGAGCTTCTTCACCCTTGGCTGGCCCAACCAAGCAGATGGTGTGGTTCTCCCGAGATTCGGACTCCTGAACCTGTCTACCTTCGTGTCCGAACTTGAAACTCCTCCATACACACATCCTCAAGCAGAACATCACGTACTGTACATGCCATCGATGACCCACAGCTCCCCTGAACTGTGTGAATGATGATGCTCCCGCCTCAGATTGAGTTTGCTACAAACCATGATCTCCTTCCTGGCTTTGAACTACTGAAATCGATCTCACTCTGTGAAGCTTTGGCAAACCACTGTCACTAATACTGGATCTGTAGAGCAACCCCCACCTGAAGACCGACCAGCTATTATGGGACGGACGGACTGACCTTCAATCTTTGTCTCATCACCATCTGTTATTTTGTCTCGACGAACCGAATCCTTAGTATCCCTCAAAGCATCTAGAAGTCCCTTCTCAGAAAGTTCTCGATGATCCACCTCATATCGAACGTCCCTCGAGTCACCATCCGGTGTCTGTGGTCTACCTGTACAGCTCAGCGGCTTGAGCCTGTACATGCAACAACATAAATCTCCCTGAGCCAGCTGTTGGGAATCCTTCGTAAGTATCTAATCTTTGCTCCTAAACAGACTGTGAAAGCCATCATCTGCAAATCTCCCTACCGAAACCAAGTTGTAGTGCAAACTCGGTACATGTTGCACACCCTTGAGAACGAGTTTCTCACCAAACTCCGTCGTCAAGTGCACATCATCGATGCCTACAACTGCAGCTGCCCCTTGTCGCCTATCTTCACACGTCCAAACCTGTCGCCGCGGTATGACGTGAAGATCCTTTATGTGGATGGCATAATACGATACCCCCGTGTCTATAACCTAGTCTCGATCATGACACATGCCACATGGTTCCTCTGTGTCGGTCGCTGCGATGATAATATCTCTAAATGCCGTGAGATCCTCCTAATCGTCCTTGCCTTTGGCCTTCTCATCTTTGAGCTACATGAAGTTCTTCTTGATATGACCCTTTTGCCACAGTGATAGCAGCCCTCCTTGTGGTCCACAATCGTAAGATCCCAATAACTCCCCTATCCTCGCCAGTGACTTGGGTCCCTTCCCGTAGGAAGCCACCGGAGCGGACTGTAAACCCCTATATTTCTACTAAGAGTTTTTTTTGTATATAAATTTGGTATTTATTTTGTACTTCGTATCTACACGTCGCATACGAGTTCGCATTGTTGTATTTTGCGTAGCGTGCAAGAATTGCTTTTCGTATTTGCTCGACGAGTGCGAATATGTGCGAGGTACATATTTTTGTAAAAGTTTTTATTTTAGAAGTACGATTTTTATAATAAATATGATTGTTTAAAGTTGTTACCAACACCTTATTTTTTTTAAAGGATTATTTATTTCGCTATTCAAAAAGTAGGTAGTTTAGAAATTTTTAATATTATTATGAGCGAGCAACATGAAATTATTTCATGTTTACTTGTTTTTCGAAAACTAAATATAATGGATTTATTTACTATAAAAATAGAATTATGAAATTATTTAAGTAATTATCATGATTTTTGAAATTTTTATTATTGGTATTTTAGAAAATATATTTCTGAATTTATTGTGGTAATTTATAAACCTTGAATTGATTTTATTGTATTTAAATAGTTTCATTATCTATATTTGAAATTGGAATTATCTACATGAATTTGAACTAGTAGATGGAATGTAATTTATATCGATTTTGGATTGGATTGAAATTTTCGAATTTATTTAAATTAGAGGGGAAATTATCTAATGGGGATTTAAACTATCACACTCCTTATCTTAATAGGAGTCCTCCACCCTATAGATAGGGGAGTTGCCATTATTTTTCTCCACAGCATTCCATCACAAGAGATTCCACAACACAAATCCCCCACAAGCATGATTCGTGCATCGTGTACGTGTCTCCTACCCCATCCACTATTTTTCCTTCTATATATATAAGTTTACCCTCGCCTCGTCCGACAAACCCGAACCTCGACCCCATCCTCGCGTCCCACACGACACGATAGTCTTTCCAACCACCTTAAGTCTAAACAAATAACATAGACCCCCTACCCGTTCCACCGTCATCGCCACCATCCCGTTATCATCATTGCCACCGCCAGAAGTTCATCGCCATGACCATCAGCACCCCCTTCAACCGTCCGACCCAACCCCTGCTCCTCGACTCCACACAGAACCACCGTCACCACCATCCACCATTACTATCGCCACAGCCACCACCGTTGCGCAACCACCCCCACCATTATCACCACCACCATCTTCGTCATCATCGCCATACCCTCTCCTCGTGTCCAGTCACCACCATCGCCGTCAACATCCACATCGTCACCACCATCACCGTGATCATCAAACCCCACTGCGACCGGCTCCCTACCTCCGGTGGTCCACCTCTATAACCCCTTGACTGCCAGTCGACCTCCGCTCTTCGCCACCATCACAGAATTGCCGCCACCACCACCACAGAATCGTCGCCACCACCACCACACAACCACCACCAGAAACCCTAAATTTTATAACACCACCACCACCGCCTTACCTGTCGTCCGCCCGTAGCCTCGCCTCCGCTCGAGCGAGCCACCGTCGCGTCCTCTCTGGCCGAGCGCCTACTAAGAGCCGCCGCCGATTCCCAGGCCGCCTGCATAGCCTCACGGTCGTGGACTCCGTGCAGCGGAGCCAGGCTGCCTTCCCTCACCGACGTCGTGCCGCCTCGTTAGCTTCGGCCACCGCCTCCTCCTTTCAGCCGCCGACGTCCGGCCGAGCTTCTCCGAAACCCCCTCCGCTCCTCATCGGTAAACTCCTAAATCCCCTCTTCTCCCCCGCTTCTTTCTCTCTCTCTCAGTGTTGGAATAAGGGATGAGCACAGTAGCTCTTGAAGTTATATTATTATTAATTATTATAATCATTATTGTTATTATCAATGTATGCTTGGATTTATATTAGTATTATTATTTTATTAATTACTGTTACTATCATTATTATTATTATTATTACTGTTATTATGATTATTATTATTATTGTGGGTGTTGTTATTATTATTATTTTTATTGTTGTTGTTGTTAATTATAAAAATCTATTATATTTCTAAAAATTATACGTGTAGTATAAATATTGAATTGGGCTTGGTCCCATTATTTTCAAATTGGTCTTAATCCCTAAAGGTAATTTTTCTAGATTACATTAATTACTAGAAATTTTGACACGTAAGAAATATAGTTTCCTAATAATAAAACGATTTTTCAAAATATTTTCAAAATATTTATCTAAATTATTTTACTAATAAAAATATAGTTTCACTATATAAATATTTTATTTTGCTTAGTTTTTGCCTAAAAAAGATTTTAGACATTAAAGTATTTTCTAAAACTATTTTAACAACCAAAATATGTTTTTAGGTATTTTCTAAATATAGTATAACTATTTTTCTTCGCAAATTCTCACTATCTATCCACCCCGATCGTAACTAATCGTGCGTCTTAATTTTCGAGAATTTTGGACCTTTTATATCGACCTCAGCTATTGGACAAAACAAGACATGGTAGATCATCGTACCACATCAGGCGACACACCCGACAAGATACCTTGCCATCTTTACTGCTTACATTTAGTTAATTTTATTTGTTTATTGTATCTATATTCCTTGTTTATTTTCTTTTTGCTTGTGGACCTAGAGTTAAGAGACTTCCGTCAATAGAATGCATGTCATTGACTTTGTAACGATTGTATCACGAGATGTGTGTGAGCTGTGAGTAACATGTAGAGGTACTTGGTGTTAGCTGATCACCCGTGCGCATGCGTAGGAATAACTATGAATAGATGCATGTTAGAAGACATGACAGTTATCTATTATAAAACAGTGTTGTGGAAGCGACATGTGTTGATTTGTCATGGTTACGATGCATGTATAGTATCATTACGGGGAGGGGGATAGCTACTAGCATAGGGGCTACATTTACTTTTTATACATTTATGGGTCGATAGTGACTCTTATGAGAGCTACCTTCTGCCCCGGGGCCGATAGCAACTCAGATGAGCGCTACTTACTGCCCATGGCCGATAGTGACTCGGATGAGCGCTACCTACTGCCACTCTTTATTTACTCTACTGATCCTACAGCCCCTGCGTAGAACGTTGTCCTCAAAGTGCATATCACTTAGACGGTTAGAAACCCAGTTGTGTTGTAGTTTTATAGTGTTTACATTACAGTTATAATGGCATGTTCTTCTTGTATCTTGCTACGTCCCTCTAAGGACCTGGTGATTTTTCCAGGTGTGTTTTGTGACTCTCTATAGGTGCTTTAGCTAAGGCCATGACTTACGCTCTATTCTGTCGTGATGATTGCTCTTGGACTCGTCATTTGCTTCGCTCGACCAAATCAGTTATTTGTATATTTTTTTTATTTAAACTTGTGGTAGTGGATATGTCTCCGCCCAATGTTTGTACAAATGACTATTTGGTTATATCATTAAACTTTATATTTGTGGATGAGATTTAGTTTGAGCGTGGCTTTCTACATTTTACAGCTTATGTATACATACGAGCCTTTCATTTACTCGTATGTATACAGCTGGCATGATACGTATCTAGTCCCAAGTATTTTAGGACTGGAGCGTTATATTTTTGTGGTGGCCCATGCAGGTCTAGTTATCACTTTGGTTATGTGGCTGTACCGATGTGAACCTGCACATAGGATTAGAGTATAGGATCTCATCCACCTGCTTGACCCTCTTCCTTGACTAAATTTTTTGAATCACTTGTTCAAGTTCATTGATCTACATCTTGTTTGAGCTCTTTCTACCATAATCCTTATTTCCACACTTGATAGGAAGATGACTACAGTAATATATGCTCATAGGTCAATCACATGGCAAGAAGGATTACATTGACAACTAGTATGCATTGAGATCCTATTTGAGTTATAAAGATATGACGATATGAGGGACCATATTTTCAAGAAGTATGAACTTAGGGATTAGTTAATTCCAAGTTGGGTAGTAGCAACATTAATAAATTCGAAGGATTGTTAGAATTTTATCTACAAAATGATAGTGGAATCTATATACAATTAAGAAAGGAAATTGAACTGATTTTTGAGTTTTGATTTTGAAGGTCTTTGAGAAATATTTATGATTCATTTGTTTATAGCTATACATCCTTGATGAGATATAAAGTTAGTTGAAAAGAATTTTAAATTTAAATGGTGCTGTAAGATTTATGAGGGCGGTTGGTAAAGCTTAGTTTTAAATTGGGTTGTACGGTTCACAATTAATAAGTTCTTAAAATTTTGAACTTTAAGTTTGGAGTAAGGTTATTAAGAATTTTGGTTAAAAATATTTTGAATGATATAATCAAATTGAGGACTACTTTAAACTCTTGTATTACGACTGCTAACTCCTATTTAAATTTTGAGTTTAAGATTTGGATTAATGATAGAAGAAGAAAAACATATAGATTTGATTTGTGACACAATAAAGATTTATTCGAGATTGATTGGAAATTTTGAAAAAATAAAAATAAAATAAAAATTGATTTGATGACTGCTAAGATCATTTGAATATTGAGTTTAAAGTTAGATTGCTAATATTACAATTTTTGGAAAAAGTTACTAATGATGTGATGAAAAGTTATTTTAATTGATTAAAGGAATTTACCATTTAAAAGTTGTGATTATGTTTGAATGACTTAGATGAGTGCGTTAGAATATTGAGTGGTAAATTTTAGATTGCTCGTGATATGCTAAGGATTTATCTTGAGGATTATTTGAGAAAATTTTAGAGTTTAAAGTTATGAAGTAATATTAAAATTTTATAGATTCATAATTTATGAACTCTTGAGCTTGAAAGTTGGAGTGAAAATGTTCAATTTTGAAAAAGTTAGTAGTAACGTGATAAAATTCCACTTGGAGATTTATGGAAGGGATTAAACTTTTAATCATGATTAAATTAGACGACTTGGAGTGAATACAAGTCAATTGTTCATTTTGGAAAAATTTATTTAGAGACTTTTTGAAGGAAATGGAGTTTAAATTTTAATGATAGGCCACCAAGATAACCCCAATGGGTTAGAAGGATTTCTACGCTAATTGCCATATCCCTCATGGCCATGATAGTAGTACATACACAAGTGTTGTTGGTCATCTACAAAATCATGTGGTTATAATTCAATCTTGACTCACTCGACACTCCCTCAAATCTAGATTTTATTGCGACTTTCTAACCATTTGAAACTTGATCATACTCCATCTAAGTGGCTATCATATCTCTAGAAACTGTATTCCTAACTTATTTTACCTTGATCTACTAAGATATGAATTACCATTATTTCATGCTTTAGCTTGGTCATTTATTTTGTTGTTAATCATTATCTCATTAACTCCCACTTTCTACTTTAAGTTCTTTGGTGTCCTTAACCGTGACTTGGATATTTAGAGCACAACACTAGACTTTTTCTTTCAACAAATTCCATATACAAGACCTAGACGAGCCCACCTTCATGTAGGTATATTATGTCCTACTAAAACACCCCCTTGTACTCTATTTTATTGGCACGACTTTCGGGTCATAAAGACTACCATAACGCTACCATGGCACCGATATACTTTTCAACCACAAAGAGGGACTCAACCTTGACTCAAATTTTTTATATCCAATATGTGATTATGTTCTTAAAACTTTTAACACTGTGATATCTTGATTGCTTGACCCATCGTTCCATCACACTACCAGTTTAACTCCTGTAAGTTGGGTAGAATACCCCACGACCTAACCAATATTTTTCCTTGTGGACCATATTGATAGCTTCACTTAGACTATAGAATTTAGTGGACCCTAACTTTCTAGTCAACCAAACCGACTGTATAGGCCCAAATTTCGGGCGCGACTTAGATTTTGAATGATCTTTGACTATCCCTTCATCATTACCCCTACTTATATTTTGACTATTTTATTGCTGCTAATTTAGCCTTAGTTTTACAAGCTTATTCTTTTATCGAGCTTGTTCACGACAAATTTTATTGGGCGCGCCCACTAACATATTGTCTAATCAGAACCGGCACATTCTGGTCTGATCAAACTATTGCACTTTGGTTCGCTTTTCGTATATCATTCTACGTAGATGGAGATGTAGTTAAACTTGCCCTAGAGTCTCATCCGCGACTGCCTTGACAATTCTACTTGAAATTATTCAATCGTCGTCGAACCAATATTGGTATTCAAAACATAATCCTTGAACTCTTGTTGGCTTCGTCTTTCACCTATTCTAGACAAAGCTTGTACCTGATAGATAGGCCAAACCATTCTCCTATGACCGTGATATTGTATATAAGGAGATAGTTAGCCACTGACCATTACTACTCAATGTGACTATTTTTGTCTTAAACCACTCGTCCCTTCCTCGACCCTAAAACCTACTATCGTGACCCCCTAATCACTTGAATGATTCCTATCATCCTTTCATTCGTGCCCCCAACCTAGACACTTACCATGCAACCTTCTCCGATGAGCCCTATCCCCCAAGTCCCCAAAATATCCACTTAAGCTACTCCTATCGTATTATCATGATTTTTTTTACCTTGACTAGCAACCCTCATTCAATTCCAAAATCGTGAATTATTTCGTCGTTATCGAAATCACAATTTTTCTAAAGCATATTTGTCGTTTCGTTGCCTAGCCCAATGATTTGTGTTGCCTTACCCTTGTACCTTCTCACCCCCTATTTATTCTTAATTTCGAGGACGAAATTTTTGTAAGTTGGGTAGGATGTAAACCTCCTAAATTTCTACTAAGAGTTTTTTTTATATAAATTTGGTATTTATTTTGCACTTCATATCTACACGTCGCATACGAGTTCGCATTGTTGTATTTTGCGTAGCATACGAGAATTGCGTTTCGTATTTGCTCGACGAGTGCGAATATGTGCGAGGTATATATTTTTGTAAAAATATTTTTATTTTAGAAGTACGTTTTTTATAATAAATATGATTGTTTAAAGTTGTTACCAAAACCTTATTTTTGTAAAGGATTATTTATTTCGCTATTCAAAAAATAAGTAGTAGTTTAGAAATTTTTGATATATTATTATGAGCGAGCAACATGAAATTATTTCATGTTTACTTGTTTTTCGAAAACTAATATAATAGATTTATTTACTATAAAAATAGAATTATGAATTATTATTTAATTAATTATCATGATTTTGAAATTTTTATATTGGTATTTTAGAAAATATATTTCTGAATTTATTGTGGTAATTTATAAACCTTGAATTGATTTTATTGATTTATTTAAATAGTTTAATTAATATCTATATTTGAAATTGGAATTATTTATATGAATTTGAACAAGTAGATGGAATGTAATTTATATCGATTTTGGATTGGATTAAAATTTTCGAATTTATTTAAATTAGAGGGGAAATTATCTAACAGGATTTAAACTATCCCACTCCTTATCTTAATAGGAGTCCTCCACCCTATATATAGGGGAGTTGCCATTATTTTCTCCACAGCATTCCATCACAAGAAATTCCACAACACAAATCCCCCACAAGCATGATTCGTGCATCGTATCCGTGTCTCCTACCCCATCCACTATATTTTCCTTCTACATATACAAGTTAACCCTCGTCTCGTCCGACAAACCCGGACCTCGACTCCATCCTCGTGTCCCATATGACACGATAGTCTTTCCAACCACCCTAACTCTAAACCAAATCACATAGACCCCCTACCCGTTCCACTGCCATCGCCACCATCCCGTCATCATCATCACCACCACCGGAAGTTCATCGCTACGACCATCAGCACCCCCTTCAGCCGTCCGACCCAACGCCTGCTCCTCGACTCCACACAGAACCACCGTTACCACCATCCACCATTACTATCGGCACCAGCCACCAACGTGGCGCAACCACCCCCACCATTATCACCACCACCATCTTCGTCATCATCGCCACACCCTCTCCTCGTGTCCAGTCACCACCATCGTCGTCAACATCCACATCGTCACCACCATCACCGTAATCATCAAACCCGCCACCGCGACCGTCTTTCCACCTCCGACGGTCCACCTCCATAACCTCTCGACTGCCCGGTCGACCTCCGCTCTCCGCCACCATCACAGATTTGCCGCCACCACCACCACAGAATCGCCGCCACCGCCACCACACAACCACCACCAGAAACCCTAAATTTTATAACACCACCACCACCGCCTTACCTGTCGCCCGCAGCCTCGCCTCCGCTCGTGAGCGAGCCACCGTCGGCGTCTCTCTGGCCGAGCGTCCACCAAGAGCCGCCGCTGATCTTCCCAGGCCGTCGGCGCGGCCACCTCGTGGCCGTGGACTCCGTGTAGCGGCGCCAGACCGCCTTTCCTCACCGACGCCGCACCGCCTCCTCAGCTCTGGCCACTGCCTCCTCCTCCAGCCGCCGACGTCCGGCCGAACTTCTCCGAATCCCCCTTCGCTCCTCATCGGTAAACTCCTAAATCCCCTCTTCTCCCCCGCTTCTTTCTCTCTCTCACTGTTGGAATAAGGGATGAGCACAGTAGCTATTGAAGGTATATTATTATTAATTTTGTTATAATCATTATTGTTATTATCAATGTATGCTTGGATTTATATTAGTATTATTATAGTAGTAGTAGTATATTATTATATTATCATTATCATTATTATTATTATTATTATTTTTACTGTTATTATGATTATTATATTATATTGTGGGTATTATTATTATTTGTTATTATTATTGTTAATTAAAAAATCTATATGTTTCTAAAAATTATACGTGTAGTATAAATATTGAATTGGGCTTGGTCCCATATTATTTTCAAATTGGTCTTAAACCCTAAAGGTAATTTTTCTAGATTACTCATTAATTACTAGAAATATTTTGACACGTAAGAAATATAGTTTCCTAATAATAAAACAATTTTTCTAAATATTTTCTAAATATTAACCAAATTATTTTACTAATAAAAATATAGTTTCACTATCTAAATATTTTATTTTGCTTAGTTTTTGCCTAAAAAAAGATTTTAGACTTTAAAGTATTTTCTAAAACTATTTTAACAACCAAAATATTTTTAGGTATTTTCTAAATATAGTATATCTATTTTTCTTTGCAAATTCTCACTATCTGTCCATGCCGATCGTAACTAATCGTGCGTCTTAATTTTCGGGAATTTCGGACCTTTTACATCGACCTCAGCTATTGGACAAAATAGGACATGGCAGATCATCGCCCCACATCCGGCGACACACCAGACAAGATACCTTACCATCTTTACTGCTTACATTTAGTTGCATTTTATTTCGTTTATTGTATCTATATTCTTTGTTTATTATTTTTTTGCTTTTGGACCTAGAGTTAAGAGACTTCCGTCAATAGAATGAATGTCATTGACTTTGTCACGATTGTATCACGAGATGTCTGTGAGCTATGAGTAACATGTATAGGTCACTTGCGTATTGGCTGATCACCCGTGCGCATGCGTAGGAATAACTGTCAATAGATGCATGTTAGAAGACTTGACATTTATCTATTATAAAACAGTGTTATGGAAGCGACATGTGTTGATGTGTCGTGGTTACGATGCATGTATAGTATCATTGGGGGGAGGGGACAGCTACTAGCGTAGGGGCTACATTTATTTTTTGCACATTTGTGGGCCAATAGTGACTCTTATGAGTGCTACCTTCTACCCCGGGGCCGATAGCGACTCAGATGAGCGCTACTTACTGCCCATGGCCGATAGTGACTCGGATGAGCCTACCTACTGCCACTCTTTATTTACTCTGCTGATCCTACAGCCCCTGCGTAGAACGTTATCCTCAAATTATATCACTTAGACGGTTAGGAACCCAGTTGTGTTGTAATTTTATAGTGTTTACATTGCAGTTATAATGGCATGTTCTTCCTGTATCTTGCTACGTCCCTCTGAGGACCTGGTGATTTCTCTAGGTGTGTTTTGTGACTCTCTGCAGGTGCTCTAGCTAAGGCCATGACTTGCGCTCTATTCCGTCATGATGATTGCTCTTGGACTCGTCATTTGCTTCGCTCGACCAAATCAGATATTTGTATATTTCTTTCTTATTTAAACTTGTTGGTAGTGGATATGTCTCCGTCTAACGTTTATACAAATGACTATTTGATTATATCATTAAAATTTCATATTTGTGGATGAGATTTAGTTTGAGCATGGCTTTCTATATTTTACAGCTTATGTATACATATGAGCCTTTCATTTACTCGTATGGCTTTCTATATTTTACAGCTTATGTACATATGAGCCTACGATGATTCCACTTACTTGAGTCGGACCTCCTCATTCAACAAGCTACTTTTGACTGTCTCCATCGTGACAACTCCATCAGGTGCGTAGTTGCTCACCGACACCACCAATGTCTCCCAGCTTTTTGACAAGAACTCAAGAGTAGTAGGGCCTGAAGCTCATCATCAATGACCATCTTCATTGCAGACAGCTGATTGATGATACCCTGAACCTCGTTCAGATATTGTGCCACTGGGGTACCCTCCGTGTACTTCGAGTTGACGAGTTGGTGAATAAGAAACGTCTTGTTGCCAGCCGTCTTCCTTTCTACAACAAAATATTGGTTTTAGCGACAGACAATTCCGTCGCTAAAAACGTATTTTTCGTCGCTAAAAACGTATTTTTCGTCGTTAAACCTATTTACCGACGGATTACCGACGGAAACATGACGTCGATAAACATAACGTCGCTATAAAAAAATGTGGGTAATCCATCGCTATAGTGACGAATTTTCGACGGAATTACCAACGAAATATAGCGACGGATTAGCAACGAATTTTAAACGTCGGTTACCACAGCGACATTTTAGTGACAGAGTACCGACATTTTTTAGTAGCTAAAATACTAAATTTTCCAGAAGCTCAGCGACGGAAATTTCCATTGCTGACTCGTCTGATACGGTTTTGGTATCAGACAGAAGCGCAGCGACGAAAATTTTCGTCGCTGAGTAGTCGCTAACGTAAAAAATTTAACGTAAAAAAATTTCTAGTTTTCCGTCGCTAATCCGTCGAAAATCAGTCGCTAGCCTGGAAAATTTTAGTTTTTTGTTGCTAATTCGTTACTGGTTAGTCGCTAAACTTTTTATTTTTACCAGATTGAATTGTTCAAGCTTTGCTCAAACCTGTGAATATAGATGTATATTACATTCAAATGATATACATTAAATATAATCCCAATATATAAAAAATTAACCCAAGCATATCGATCAAACACGTCAAACAGTCAAATATGTTCAGTAATACATAAATCATCCAACGGTCACAATATATATACAAACACGTCCAACAGTCAAATGATACAAACACGTCCAACAGTCATAATATAGTACAAATACAGAAATATGTTCAGTAAATATAAACTCATCGATTAAAACTCCCTAAAGTTCATACAAACTCATCTTCAAATACAACAAAAAAACAAAACTCAAACTGATGGTGGAGAAGGTGGAGGAGGGACGGAGGCATAGCCGGCCATCCGCATGAATATAATTGCCCTAGGACCAAATTGATGATCCGCTGTACGTCCTGGACAGAACGTCTGAAAGAGTCAGCGGCACGATAAGAGGCACTGTGGTCGAAGGAGGAACGGTGTAGTAGGAGTCGTGGTCGGAGGAGCAGTCGTTGACGGAGGCGCTATGATCGAAGCAGGAGTCGGCGCAGTAGGGGCAGACATCAGACCTGCTGTGCCCAGAACTCCACTCATCTACTCCACCTGACCCTGGAGGGACACCAGAATCTGTGTAATCTGTCGCAAGGTGTAGGTGTCGGCAGTATCGTCGATCTGTGGAGGTGGAGGTGGTGGAGATAGAGTAGCTCTGGAATAAATGGACGGCTGGGATGCCAACGATTCGGTACCGTACACACTGCCCCCTTTCCCTCTACCGACGGCTTGTATCCACAAGTCGTTCCTCACAGCCGGCGACGTGGGCTGACTAGTCCCAGCTCCCTCGGCAGTCCCTCCCTCACCGACTCGACTCTCTAAAGTCTCATACGTGTTCTATATTTTATATAGGTGAATAGATTTAGAGTTAATATTAGTATTTTATTTACTATTAAGTATTGTTATGGTTACGTTCTCATACGTCTCTTAAACTATTCTTTGATTTATAATGCTACTTAGGGTTATGATTTAGAGAATATTCATATTAGAGTTCGGACTAACTATTTTGGTAACCTAAATATAATTAAGCACGTAAAGACGAAGAAGAAATGTAATTAGATATAGGACTCAAAAAACTTACATAGGCTTTGGTCGCCCGATCATCTACGAGCTTCCCATCATTCTTTCGCTTATGGTTACGCTCTAAAACTTTAGGAAAGTCGACGACGTTCGGATCTCCGCCTGCCTTGGTGACCTCCTCGCATTGTAACAATTAAACATCATTTATAACTAAACAATAAAGTTAAACAATTGAAGCGATAAAAATAAGAATACTCACTAGCCGTCGATAATGCTCTGTAATTGGGATGG
The DNA here is from genome assembly GCA_029216955.1 of Iris pallida. Classification (NCBI taxonomy): domain Eukaryota; kingdom Viridiplantae; phylum Streptophyta; class Magnoliopsida; order Asparagales; family Iridaceae; genus Iris; species Iris pallida. The sequence continues at coordinate 72,529 of JANAVB010040617.1, forward strand.
ATCCACCCGTGTGGTGACCACCCTTAGCACGGGCAGCCTTGGCCTTCTCACACTTGGCTTTATTGGTCGGAGTGCCCATCTTCTTCTTCATCTTCTCCCAGAATTTCTCCTTCAACCACTCCTTGCAAAGAGCACTATTTAGTAGAGCCAACGCCTTCTAGTCGTTGACCATATCCCTCATCCTCTTGCTGGCGACGGACTTGTAGCACTTCCGGATTGCCTGATCTCTATGTGCCGACCACCAATACAAGTTCTGCAAATAAAGACAAATAAAAACAAATGAGCAAATATTTAAGAAATATTGTAAACAAAGACGATATTATTTAGACTTACGTCAACCATCTCGAGCCAAATGAATCGTCTATCAACTGGGATGTCCCCGAAGTTCAGATAGGGACTATGGAATAGACGATGCATCAAATCCCCCAAATCTCTACCAGCCTGGACCGGAAAGAACCTAGAATAAACAAAACAATGTACGATTAGATAATAAAAGAGTAGAATAAATGTGTCTACTAACACTAATATACTTACGTCATTCCATCGACCCACAGCTTGGTACGAGTGATGTTGGCTGGCCGCTCTGGCAGAGAAGGAGGGTCTGTAAATCCTGGTCGACGTATGTACACTCGACGGTCGACCAAAAGGCCAGAATATGGGTTTATCGCAGTAGGAGCGACAGGTGTAGTCTTCGGCGTAGAAGACGGGGGAAGGGGAACCAGCACCGGTAGGAGTAGATGCTGAAGGAATATCCTGGCTAGCTCCGTCGACGAAGAACGAGTGAACGACGGAGGTAACCCATCCTCCTCATCAACCAAATCATCCTCGCTAACTCCTCTACGATCTGCAGTCGAGTACAGTACTAAGAGGAGCATGAGTAGGAGGACGGGTCGATGTAGATCCTCAAAGTCGATGTGTACGGCCACGTCCCGTCATATGTAAATCTGAAAGAAATAAAAAATGATGTGATGATACAAATAATCAATAAATCTAGTATAAATTAACTAAAGATGTGTTGATACAAATAATCAATACAAATCAAATAGGTAATACGTACTAATCTTCTTCATCTTCTTCGTAATCCGAATCTTTTTCATCTTCATCTTCATCATTTTCACTATCACTTTCACTTTCACCTTCATCTTCAAATTCTTCTCCTCATCTGATACATCCTTTTTAGACTCCTCCTCTACATGAGGTAAGTCCTCTATGTCAAGCTCTTCGTGAACTATATCATCCTCTACAGTAACGTCAACCTCCATGTCATCAACGCCGGCTAAACTCATATATGTTGGTTAAGGCATGACTACCTCATCCCCCTAGTATGCTTGATCTCCAATATTATATGTATTTCTTGCTTTAGTTTTGTATATAGCCTACCAATCATGAGTAGTGTGTCGTCGACTAGGATAATTCGTGTAGTACACTTGGACCGTTTGGCTAGCCAGTACAAACGGTTCGAAACCTATATATCTTTTTTCGTATTTTATATCAATAAATCCAAACAGTTTGTCAATTCTCCATCCTTGCTTAGGTGTTGTGTCGAACCAATCACATTTGAAGAGCATAATTTGGGTATCAAAAGCGTGATCTAGCTCTACAATCTCTTCGAACACCGTAATAGTCAAATTCTGGATCGGCGTCGTAGATTGAACCCTTTACACAAACTCTGAAATTCTTTATGTATTTAGCCTCCTCATCGATAAAAGAGTGATTGATAGGCTTATTAGTGGTTCTAAAATTGAAGCCATTGATGGTATATCCATCCCAACATTTTGCCCTCTTGCTTGGTCCGATAGCTAGTGCTCGAAGTCTTTCGTCGATTATTTGTGTGCCAGGACAAAAAACGTAAAACATCACGTCTCATAACATCATTAGGACAAAAGTCCTTTCGTCGGTCAATTGAATTTGTAATATTTAAATGATACTAATCCTTACATAGTTATGGAACCACGATGGAAATTTCTGTCAACCTCTCTAGCAAGATCATCATCGTCAACGTTAGGTCTCTCCATTTTTATCTCAGCTCTAAAATTATTATGATAAAAAAGAGATAAGTTAGAGAAATTTTTACAAGTATATCGTAAAATTGGAGTATAACATAGCAAAATTATGTCTCTTACTTCTCTATATCTTCTATCTCCTCTATACCACTATTTAGGCAGATATACCGATAAGCGGCTTCAAACTCATCGTCCTCCAACCACCGTAACTTAGAAGCACTTGTAGGCTTGCCACCCACATTGAAGATAGTGCGGATTCCAAGATAGGTTCATCGACCTCACCTTCATATTTCTTGGTGCTCTATTCCAGTTTGTTCTGACATGAGTTGAAGAAGATTGAGCAAAAGTTTGAGACCTCCTCAAATATATGCTTCGCATATCGAAGCTTCTACATGGGCTTTATAGCCCAGCTTCTTCTTCAGGTGATATAGATATCTACAAATAATATATTCAATATTAGATCTGTTTGAATAAAATAATTATTAGTACCCGATAATTAAATATTTTATACATCTCAAATGGATACATCCATCGATAATGGACGGGAGCACCGATACGTGCTTCGTATGCAATATGAATGGGCAAATGTTCAATACTATCAAAAAAAGTCGAAAGAAAATACCTTTTCTAACTTGCACAATGTCAATACAATCTCCTCAAGTTCAAACATATGTTGCACAGTCAACTTACTTGAACACAAATCTCTAAAGAATATAGATAACTCGGCCAGCGGACCCCATACTTGAGAAGGCAACATCTCTTTCAGAGTGATATGAAGTAAACGCTCCATGAACACGTGTCAATCATGGCTCTTCATCCCTATCAGCTTGCGTTCGTTGAGATCGACACATCTTGCCAGATTCGACAAGTAACCATCAGAAAATCTCAACTTTGTAATCCAATTGCATATTATCAATTTATCATTCCTACTCAGTGTAAATGGTGCTGACGGCTTGACCCAGTTACCATTGGATTTTCGTGTTAGATGCAACTCTGGACGCCTGCAAATAATTTTCAAGTCCTTTCTTGCTTTGGGATTGTCTTTAGTTTTTCCCTTGATATCCATCACCGTATTGAAGATGTTGTCGAATACATTTTTCTCAATATACATGACATCAAGATTGTGTCTTATGAGATTGTCCTTCCAATAAGGTAAGTCCCAAAAGATACTCCGCTTCGTCCAATTATGGCTATGTCCGAATCCTTCAAAGTGATGGCCCGAACTCGGATCTTCCTTTACAGTCGGCAAATCCTCTACCTCTGCCCAAACGATATCTCCAGTCAATCTCAACGGGGGAGGAGGTAGTTCATGTTTACCAGCTCTAAAGACATCCATGTTCCTTCTCCATGGATGCGACATAGGAAGGAATTGACGAAGGCAATCAAAAAACAAGCTTTTTCTCCATTCTGAAGGCGAAATGCCTTACTCTTTTCTATACATATCGGACAAGACATAATACCATGAGTACTCCATCCAGATAACATTTCGTATGCTGGAAAATTATTGATGTTCCACATCAACATCGCTCTCATCTGAAAGTTCTGCTCCAACGATATACATACGCCTGAACCGAACTGCCACAATTGTTTCAACTCGTCCACCAATGGCTGCAAGTAGATATCGATGTTCTTCTTTGGATTTTTTAGACCAAGTTTGATAAGTGTCAAGAACATATAAGTAGTCTTCATGTACATCCACGGTGGTAGATTGTAAGGGGTCAAAAATCGACCAACAAGACTACTGAGCCCCCGACTGTCCGAAATGAGTGAATCCATCAGAACATAAAGCCAGCCGAATATTCCTAGGCTCTGCAGCAAATCCAGGATGACATCGATCAAAATGCTTCCATGCCTCTCCATCAGATGGGTGAGATAATTCTTCTTCATCCATCTTCCGCTCTTTACTATGCCTTGTCATGTGTTCTGCAGTATTCGAGGACATATACATTCTCTGTAGCCTCTTTGTGATCGGCAAAACTGTATGTATTTGTAGGGGCGCATTCTTGCTTGTGTAGTTGATTTTTCTTTGCCTCGAATGGGCTTGTACCAGTCCTCGTGACAGAAAGTACATTTGTCTTTATCATTGTTCTCCTTGTAGTACAACATGCAGCCGTTTCGACAACAATCTATCTTTTTGTAGCCTAATCCGAGTTTTCGTATCATCATCTTCGACTTGTAAAAGTTTTCTGGCAAGTCTTTCGCTCCTCTTGGAAGTAACTCTCTAACAAATTGAATTATCCGAACGTAGCATTCTTACGGTAGGTTAAAATCAGACTTGAGGTTCAACAACCACATCACCACCGACAGGACAGAATAAGAATCACAACCCAGATATAACGGAGTATCGACATGGTTGAACATATCATAGAACTCCTTTACAATAGGATTCGGATCCTCGGATCAAAACCTGGAACGGCACAAGCTGCATCAAATACCAACTCACGTGCCAAGTTTCGATGCCGATATTGGAAGTGGTCTCCAAGAGTGGGGTCTTCCACCTCCGTATTGAAGG